>PDGT01000018.1:1786645-1821000 GCA_003671415.1 Megathymus violae
TATAAATATATATATATATATATATATATATATATAATACTAGCTGACCCGGAAAACGTTGTTTTGCCATATAAACTATTAATTATACTCGTATATATCGCTGATTATAATAATTTTACTAAAAAGCAATATCAATCCCTTAACGCAATAGAAAATTATTTAATTACTAATATCGCTATTAAAAATAGGGGTTGATGGTAGAAGGGTGAAAATTTATGATTGTATGTATTTTTAATGCCACATCATAAAAAAATAAAAATGAAAAATTTTGTCCAAAAAATAAAAAAATAAAATTTGGGGTGGACCACCCTTATCACTTAGAGGTTTAAAAAATAGATAACAACCTATTCTCAGACCTACTGGATATACACATCAAATTTCATCAAAATCTGTCAAGCCATTTCGGAGGACTACTATGGTAACTAAAACACGAGAATTTTATATATTACATTAATAAATGTCATTTTTTGTTTATTTTATCGATGAATCTTGCAATACCAGCAAAATTAAAAGCAAACCTTTTGTAATACTCAAGTGTAATCGAGAATTTTCTTTCTTCTGATTCATATCGGGTTATTCACGAAGGTAGGTAGCTAAGTGAGTTACGTAGATTGCAGTTTAAAAATAGGAACACAATGACTAGGTTGTACCAATTTTATTGAGAATTTTATTTCTTACTGTACTGTACACCTTGTTTCAATAGACGCTTCTTCCGTTATCATTATATAGTTTTGTACGCGTTATTATTATCGACCCAATTCATTTAGTACGTAGGGAATTAATAATTACTTAAATTTTAGCCATTAAATACTTCATGTTAACTATGATTTTATTTGGTAAGAAATCTGTTACATTATCTTAGTTGCCGAATTGAACAGTATAAAAAATTCAATTTTAGAAATATAATAGGAATAAATTATTGCTATTAAACCTATTTATTGCTGATATCGTATGACCGTATTATCGTTGCTCAATTGGCTGCCTGCGTGATATTCGAAATTGAATATTCTTTAAAAATTTAGATTCCAAAAGGGATAATTAACAGTTTTTTTTTACAAGGCAATTTAATAAAGCTAAAGTAATTCCTTTGTCGTAAGGTATTATTTTACGTTAATAGGCCATAAGCAGTTAGCGGTTAAGGGCAGCACTTATAAAGGCGTATTGGTTGTTTTATTATGGTTTCTGCCGCGAAACAAATTTGCGGTTCTGTTTGAAGCCTTCATATCATTTTACACGGGAGAATATACCACCCGCTGCTGTACTATTCAAAGATAATTTTAAAATATAAAATTACAAACTTTTTCCATTACACAGTTAATAGAGTGACACCATTGACTAATACTTATATTTCTGAGTTTGTTCTTTCTGGGGCTTATAAACTGAATGGCTATCATAAGACTTTTAGTGGATAGGAATAGGAATCCCTAACACTTAAAGCGTAATGTCTCCAAAGACGTTGGATATGTTTAAAAGAATTTCCTTCGACAATAAGAACATTCACCAGTTATCGTTGTAATTAAATTAAATAGTCGATATAGACTTGCTTTTTCTGCCATTTCGTTGGCATCTACTATCATCTAATACTTACCTGTATTGTGTACATATGACCTCAATCAATCAATTACAAGGATCATCAACAGATGTGCGAATAATTATTTATGTGGTCTGATGATAATTTAACTGCATATAAATATCTACTCTATGCTAAGGGTCATATGATACAATATATTGTAGAAGGCAATAATTAATGCTAGACACTGGATTCCCACTTGTTAAACTCGTATGAAGTTGGTCAGTCCTTTTGCCAGAGAATCATGAAAGAAAGTGTTACGAGGCCTGCTATTTTATTATAATAACTAAATGTATTGGCGATTAGCAAGATTTTCATCTCGTTTAGTAAATTTATTCACAGTGCAAGTAAGTTCCAAAGTAGGATCAAAATGCGATTCCACGACATTGCAATAATAAAATATCTATTAATTGGACATTCAGTACAACCGTAAAAATGTATGCGTCTTGTCAACGATGATATAAAACGAAAAGCATATGTATTACTGTTTCAAATTTACCATAATCAATATTGGTAAACGCTTCTTGCTATAAAATGCTGGTCGGCAGCACGCAAACCATTTTCCTCCATACATATTTTATGAATTTCCCATTTTATCCACTTAGGAGTCAGCTTTTGATCTCCAGATCAATAAATAGTAGGAGTTGAGAAAAGTTTCTAATCTAAGATTAGGTAAATTGAATCTTTAATTATTTATAATTTCACGAAGATTGGCGAAAAATTAACGGAAAGTAATAAAACTAGAATAATAATGACGGCCCAGCATTACAAAATATGACGGACTTGGAATATTTTAGACAACTTTCCCCCTTACGGTTCGTGCATGAGTTGTAATATTAAATGTGCGGATTTTACTACCTGTGTTGCCGATATAAAATTATTCTATTCTTTGGCATTGAATGTTCTTGACGTAAAAACCCTAGAGGTTTCTCGAACACCGGAAAGCGGTTTAAATGAACATCCGTAGCGCAATACGCAATACCTGCGATCATCGAATGAGCGACAGTGATTGTTGACAAGTGTTCGTTAACGGTGTAATACAGTCTTTACGGAACTATTTGGCCGTTGCCTCGAGCTTCAGAGAATCGGCTAGCCATCATCAAACTTAACAATCTTTGAATGTCATTAATGAATGAATAAATTATTTACTTTAGTAAATGGACCGTTGTTTGGTATGTCCTTGAAGCCCATACATATATGTACATCCAAAAACATCTTCCAAATGTAATAAGTTCATTTCAGCACAGTTCAGTTCATTAGCACAGTTCATTTCATTCTAATTTGTAAACTCGTGTTACTATTGACAACGTGGTTAAGTGTCGGTCACGTTAAAAGATTAGTACTAATCAATTTGTTCTAAGTTAAGGGTTCTTTTTAATTTATTAATTTTGTTTTATCTTTACATTTTACAATTTAGTTATTTCATATGAAATTTAAGATAACAGTGAATCATGTTGTTTGCAATGGAGGAGCGGGAGGTGGATGTTTTTAGTCGCTTCATTGTTCTGGGAACATCAGAGTCTCCTTCCATGGCAAACTATACGAAGATTCCTTCTTATTGTTCTTATAACTGACCTTAACATTCATAGAGCAAAGGCGTTGGTGTGATCAACGCGGCCGCTACTGGAATGGGCCTGCTGAGTAACCGGGGTCCTCAGCCGTGGCATCCCGCCAGCGATGACATCAAAGCTATCTGCCGACGAGCTTCCGATTACTGCAAGGTAAGTTGTACCTCTGGCTTTAAACTCTTTAATGGCCTAATCGGTAACTACATTTCTCAAAAATTGAGGAGAGTTGGGACGTGTATTTTATTTATTGAATGAACTGACGAAGTTCCACACAAGGTACCTTCTTTTGGATGTGACTGGGTTCTGTGCCACCCAATCTAATTTCCACGGTATACCATCGGCTTGGGTTCATTAACTACCTACGTGCAAAGTTACTCATTCTAAAATGTTAGCAAGCGAGTCCACCGGTTCTTCTAGTTTGACAAAGTGTCCATATGGGCCTTGGTGATGTGAATGTCCTTGCTAAATAGTAACAATTTGTCTTCAGAGTTTCACTCAGCCATTTGCCTATAAGTAACACAAAAATATTATTCCACCGATGCCTGCTTAATATATTCGGAAGCGAATGGATCGTCCATAATTTTTTTTCACTTACTGGCACTTCTGTTTCTACAACTCGTGACATTGCTTTATATTATCGACGAATTGCGCAATTGTACTCCTGGTAACCTTTTGCCCTTCGTTGTGTAGTATTTTTACAAATCTTGAAACAAGAACTACTACGTACGCCTAGTAGATAAAATAAGTATGAAAAGGCTGTAGTATCGCCTTCCTGCGGACTCGTGCGGTAGTAGCTTTCTTGCACGGCCCATGTGTGAGCAATACAGAAGTTGAAAGAGCTCTTTACACCCGAGCAGTTATTCAAGGGGATCAACAGCCCCCTGGTATTTAATACTCCACTATTGAGCGTGGAGCACCATCGTATCTACAGCCGTATAGAGAACATATAGTGATAGTGAGGTTTCTTCCACTTTCATAGTTTTACTCTTTCAGAATTTATCTCAGAGAACGGTGATATGTTACAGAACATAATAAGTTACAAAGAACAAACAATAAAAATATAATAAGGCAAACTAACCTTTAACTTCACTCTATAAACAAGTATGTTGATTGAGAGATAAAATTTAAAAATGCAAAAGCAAAACAGTGGTAATTAATTTAAGGAACGATATTAAATTATTGCAGGCAAAAAATGTGGAGCTGGCCCGCATAGCGACCTGGTTCACGCTGAACCAACCAGACATCGATACTAACATATGTGGCTTCTACAACATCAGCCAATTGATTGACACCATCGACGTGCTGGATAGAGACCTCAGCCCCCACGAGAAGACCGTGCTTGCTGACGTCCAAATGAGGCAAGTGTCTGGTAGTGCGATAAACGTACAGTAAAATTTACCCACATGGAAATATTAACAATGTCGCGACATAGCTATTCATACCAGAATGATTATTTGTGCCCCCTGGCAATTACATCACAAAAAATTGTCTAATGATACATTCATATAATAAAATAACGTCCATGTCATCCATCCACATTGTCTAACGATATATTTTCTCATACCTAAATAATTGTAATTATCTATCAGTTATCATCATTTTGATTATTGCTTTCTCTTCAGTTATCATTCTATCGAGCGATGTTGTATGCATATGTAGCCGTATGTATGTTGTCAGCCGCATATCTCTGCAAGATATGTAAGCATCGTTAGTCTTCCGTAGAATACCTCATAATTCATATTACCTTTATAACATAGAAAAACCTGTTCTTTTTACGTAGCTCTCTCCTCTCAGGACGCACGCGTTTAGTTAGCTTTTATGTTAATCCTTTCTAGAATTAAGTATTTAAAGCTAAACAATAAAAATTGGTATCGATCAAGTAACTGTGCTTCATATTTACACGTCTTGTTGAATGAATATTGAAATAAAAAAAAAAACATTCTTATTTCTATCCAACTCATTATAGCATCGCAAGTTCTGATGAACTGAGTATTTAAGTATTGCTCGCTCAGCATTTTTTTTTGTGTAAGGTGAAAGCAGAGACTTACTAACGATATTAATTATTTAGAGCTCACCTGTATCTATAACTTTTCGCTATTTTATTCTCCTTTGTTTTCTCGATTCTTAATACTAAGTGTCTTACCTATGAAATTGACCGATCGACTCTAAATAAGATAAACTTTACATTAAAATATAATAGCGCTATAAAGTACCAACTTTATATATTTAAAATTAGGCAGGTAATATAAGTTGCATTTCGAACTAAAATATCTCAATTTTTTATATATAACTTGTCAACAATCGAGAAGACGAGCCACCTAACGGTATGTGATCACCGTCGTCCATACACATCAGTAACAGCAAAGGCAACACTGACTCGGTGCCGACCGAAAACGATGCCGAAGACCCCATTATTAATTTTCCTATAATATCGTTTTATGCACGATATGAAGTATGAGTTACGCTTATACTGTGGCACCAGCGATGTGAGTACAGCTAACGAAATCACTCGTCAAGTTTTTGGTTAGTAGGTACGTTTCAGTTTTGAGTATTCGGTTTAAAAAACAATTTCCATGGACGATTGATAACTCAATTCTCAAACCAAGACTTTATAACGACAGTAGAAGCAGAACTATCATTAACTCCGTTGCAGTAGCCTTAGGTATCAGTGAATAAAATAATCTGAATTACGAGTAGGTAGTTTGCGTCAAATTGGGAAAGTGAAATAACTCAAAAAGTGGGACCGCATGGTTGAGTGAAATCCATCGCAAATATTTATCTAGTTTCTGGTACATCTTTTTGTGTAAAAAATATTTTTTCGTTTTCAATACGGTACGGCAATTTCATAGGTATCTAACGATTATCTATATACTATAATATCTTTTAAAATGCAGTATGTATCTGTT
The DNA here is from genome assembly GCA_003671415.1 of Megathymus violae. NCBI lineage: Eukaryota > Metazoa > Arthropoda > Insecta > Lepidoptera > Hesperiidae > Megathymus > Megathymus violae. The sequence continues at coordinate 1,792,690 of PDGT01000018.1, forward strand.
GTATGTACATAATTTTATTTCCCTAATATTTTCTTATTTGTTTTTACTAATGAATGCATGCATTCCAAATAGTATTCGACGAGAAAATTTACTTTAGTTTGCCTTACCTTCAATTTCATTTTTTGTATTTTAGTTGTTTTTTGCATTAACGAAGACCCAATAGTTGATCCTGAATTTAATTATATGTATATTCAACAAAATATACCTTAAAACGGAACGTGCCTTCTACAAGAAACGGGAAAAGAAACCATAGCATGGAGGTAAGAAATGATAGGAAACATAATATGAAAGAAATAATAGTAACTAATGAAGAAATAAAGCAAATTGGCAGTGTTGGTAAGAAACAAAGGATTGAAGCGGCCAGAAAGAAAACTGTTTCATTATACGAGCAACTAATTAATACATTAAGCTATTAAGAACGCTCGTAAGATAGGTAATAGTAATATCTTGACAGCTACATTGAAATTTTAATTGTTTATTTGCAGATTCTTCGATAGAGTGACGTTGCATTGGGATGATGTGGAACTACCGGCATACAAGGCCAAGCTTGAGAAGCTTTAAGAATTTGGTTATTCCTTCATATTTGAATACTTCTTCAATAATCATACATGGCATTGTTAGTCACAAACACCGAATAACAATACAAAAATCAGTAGTCTTATTAAAGTAGTAAAATCTTTCTATGTATATTAATATTCTACTCTCTATATTCATAGTCTATCTATTATTGGACTTGAAAACAACACCTAATGGATGTAACAATATGTAGTGTTTTATTGATTTCTTTTTTTGTAACATATAATGAAGTATCTTTATCTTTGCGGTAATTGTAATGCAAAGTATAGCACACTTAATAATATTCTGACCTAACTCAAATAAGTTATTTGGGGAATCGTCGAATTATTTTTTAGTTTTAAAAATGACTTTCGTAACTTAAGTCAGTTTACTATCATACATATTGATATAAAATATTTTATCCAATTAATTTATAAAAAATATTCTCAAATCATCACGTTTCCTAAGTTTCATCATACTTATATATAAAAACAAACCTAAAATTACGAGAGCCATAAATTGTTGGATATTTTAGTGCTAAGGAACTACATTGAAACAATCCGAAATAGAAAGATATGTGACATTAAACTCTTTGATCGCTTCACCCATTTGGGACCTAAACCATAATCGGTCAGTTTATTATCGAGTGTGTGTGATATGTGAGTAGATAATAATTCAACACAGAGCTGCTTCTTATTCTCCAATTATGTAAGTATACAAATATCTACTCTCGGACTACAGTTTAAAAAAAATATGACGTTTAGCGTAAGTCGTTGCGTCGGACGAAAGATGTTCGAGTTGAAACAGAGTGAATGTTCACACAGAGTGATGCCGGCACAGCTCTCAAAATACTAAGATAACAATAAGATAAATATGCGGACCCGCGGTTCATATGCAATACTTAATCTTAATTCTGTTACCTGCTCAAATATTGGTGTTCACTGCTCCGCAATATCAATTTATTTTTAACATTTTTTAACCAAAGCTATAACTTGTTTATTCTAATAATATTCGGAGTTAAGTGTGCTCAAAATTATTAATCTGTAAGTTTAATATGATTAAAGTTTTATGTTATGTATTAGTGCTAAAGTTATGTTGGGTACACAACATTTTTCCAATTTTAGTTACTAAAATACGTTTAAATTTTTTAATAAATCGAATGTTTTTAATATAGCTACAATTATATTGTAGTAACATGTAACCGGTAATAGACTCCTAGGCCAGTACCGCCTATAACATATTAGCTACTGGGACCACAACAAATTAAAGGGAGGTCCAAGTGAGAATTGATGAAATCCGGATGTGGAATTTTAAAAATTTAAATAACTTTTTTCATATTTAATGAATTACTAAAATTTTATCAATCAATTGTGATTTATCATAACTATATGTAATTGCACGAATTCTTACAATTAATGATTATATAATTCACATGAACGATTTAAATTCAAACACATTTTTGCTATGTTTAAGGTATTCAGTAATAACTTTTAAATGTTTACTTCATAGTAATACTTTAAATATTATATTTAGAAACGCTGTATCATTAAACGTATAAATAAAACATCATTGTTCGATATGTATTTTATTTGTTTTAACATGTTGCTTCATTTTTCATTAATACTTACAAGAATGTGTTTAGTATATGAATATATTTTGGGAAGACGTCTGTTAAAACTGTCATGAAATAGTGTTACTTCACCGTATGGCTAGAACATAAATATTTATTAAAACAATTTTATAAATCAAACATTAAGTTTAACTTTGGTCTGCACAAGATAAAATTATCAGAACTTAAAACTGATAACATCGTGGTTGTCTTCCGTATTCATTAATACTAATTTAGAATTGGAAGTTATAAAGCCATAAAAAAATTGTACAATAATGAAGTATAAGATAATTTACAATTCAACTTGAACAATTTAAAAAATCAAAGAAAACATTATAGATTTTAATTCACCTTGAAACTCAACAAAAAAGACACCCGGTACACAACTTGTATACCGAAACAATTATTTGAATTTGATTAGTAAAAGCATCAGTAGCCATCGACTACATGATAACACAACAATATAAATTAAATAATAAAATATCCCCGAATCCGATGAAAAAACATCCGACATACTAACAGTATCAAGTATAAATAAACAAACATATTAGGAGGATACAATAGAGACTGATGAACATTTATAATATGAGAATATTATCACTCCTGGCCTTAATATAGAAATCCATACACACATCAGATAAGTGAAATGGAAAATATCGAATACACAGAAAATATCATTGACTAGCTGGTTAACGATATAACACATTTTTTTTATTATTATTAGGACTCGTAACCTTAGCGTCAATCTATTACGAATGAAAATTGCTCTAAGGATCGTGATGGGCCCATAATTTGTGAACTTTAATCTAACCCGCGTTACTAGGTTGTTTAAAAATTAAAATTCACCAAATATTTGCAAGACGATAAAAATTGTAATTTAATTTAAAGTCATAAACAAAACTAAAAACACGCCTAAGTCTAGGTGAAAAAAAGCGTTGCAAATGAAAAAAAACATATCCTATATTTTACGACCTGGTGAATACTTTATCTAACCATTGACCTCCATTGTACAAATATAATAAGCTATCGTGAAGTTATTATTCATACTTGATTTATACCACTTTGGGGTTGATCGCATTTGTAATGAGATTCGAGTGAAATAAATTTTAATTCCTTGGAAATTTGGCAAGGTGGTGCTGCATCGAATGGGAACATAATAAACCTGTCTATTGGCAGCATGTCGCTTACTCTGTTTCATTATATTAAAGAGATCAGGGCATGATATGGGCCCTGTAGTAACGTGTAAAGTGCGCCGAGACCACTGTGAGGTTGGAATGAATTGTCACGGATGTCGATCGCACATAAGGTTGTAGCGAAACAACAAATTAATGTTTAAACAACTTAATCTACTTTTAAAATCCTTCATTATAAATTCAGATCTCATTGTGAATATTAAAGAATTCTTATTAATTATAACATTAATACATATATATTATCATAAAATAAATGTACGTACTTAACATGTCGCATTACAACAACAGTGAACGATACAAGAACAAAATAATCATTAAATCATTAATAAATACCAGCAAACATCTTAAAGGGCGTAAATCTTAATAATCGTTTGAAATAATTAAGCATATCATAAAATGTAAACAATTGTTACACATACAAAAGCTCCTGGTCCAAATAAATTTTTAACTTCAAAAGATGCATAAACAGGGAATACACATAAAATATAGAAATTAATATAATATTGCACTAATTAAAATGGCAGTTGTAAATGTGGACTATACACAATACATTGTATACAAATTTACTCAATATCGTTCTATTGGGATGGACATAAACGATCCTTAAGCCAAACGCTACCATTCAAACACAATTCTTTCAACTCTGAAACGGTTATCCGTTTGTTTTATGTATGCTCGTCCAATACAAACGAACAATCCCAATCCGATCCCCAATCCCATTCTGGCAAAATAGGGTGTCGTGAGAGGCGACAGAAGTCAGCCTGCTTGGTGATAGGACTTCGCGTAAAGATTATATTATCAGTATTATTATTAAGTCATTAATATTATTACTGGTATTATTATCTTTCCGTGAACCCTGCCTGGCTAGCTAGCACCCTCCTGCTTGAGTCAGCCGCCAAACGACTCGTCGCATTCCGGCTGGGGGCTTGAGCCAGTACTTTTTTTCTAACCTTCTCATTTCCTGGCCGACAACGCATCCGTGATACCATTGGTCTTGCTGATGTCCATGGGCGACCGTGACCACTTACCGTCAGGTGGCTCGTCTGCTCGTTTCTCGGCTATTAACATAAAAAAATGACTTTAAAGTCACCAAAATTAGTACATCCTCCAGTAGACTTGTAACTTTCTTCTCACATTTGTCCTATTAATTCTTCTCCATCCACAGCTCATAAACTTTTCTTCATTTCATAAATGTATATTTTAATTACAATGGATTTATTTCTATTCAATCCATCGTAGAAATATATTGTATTCCCTGTTATTTGAAGTTCATTTTGTCATGTGTAAGTATTAAAATTTGAATACGTCTAAGAAAATAATATGATATATATGATATGCCGAATAACAACATACAATTTAAAGTAAATTGGAGTATTTTGTATTCCAATAACATAATTTTATAACCCAACGCTACACTATGCTGGCTTAAAATCAGACTGTTTAACATTGCACGTGCATTACACACATAATTAATTACAATTGGACAATACATATATTATACATTTTATTCAATGGTAACGAAAATGATAAATACCACTTAATTATGATGTCTATAAATTGTAACGCTTTATTTTTAGGACTTTAGTCCTTTAAGCTAAAACCTGACCTTTGTCAGCACACAGGCCTCACGCACGAATATATTTAATAAGCCATTTTTATGAGTGGGGAAATTTTGTCACTTAGATATAATTAATTGAATATTTCTTCGATTTTCTACAAAAAGCTTTATATAAATTTTGTGTGGTATATATCTATTACAATCTGTGGAAAACCGAAAAAATACCCACACATATACAAATAATTACCATATGTAACTAGGCGGCCCATGCATGCTTTATTCAATATATATGAATATAATATTATTGTATATATTTATAATATGGTTATTCACAACGGTGCTACCTATTAAAAAACAAATATATTGTTAGAATACAATCTAAATCCGTTCAGAAATGTAAGGTGTCAAGTGGTACAGACTAATAGATTCACCACAGATAACATAATATACAGATGATGTATATTTATGTGGGTAATATGTACACCAAAATTTAACTTTTTGGAAAGTCTTCGTCGCTATACTACCGTCTGAGAAACGAGACACTAATGTCTTTGCCATTACAAACTACACAAATAATCAACTCTGTTACAATACACGTCATAACATATTACAAATTGCATATAAAATTGTTCATGACCAATAAAAACACTAGTTTTTCTGTATTAACATTTGAAATTCGAAATAGGAACCCTATATTGTTATAAAATTTAATAAATCGATATCCGTTATTATTGCATTATTGTGTCCGATTTTATTATATTTCTTCTATAAATTTAAACCACTTAAATAGGTACCTAGTTGACCTAATGTATACAAGGGCGTCAACACTCAAATACATGGAGTATTTTCTATAAAATGTAGTTACATAATATGGTCACATTTACGTTCACGAATAGTGACCACATGCCAAACCATTTTTACTTAATTTTTTGAGACGTTTTAATAATTCTTTTACATTTACTAAGTACATCTGACATTCCTCACAAATTACTCTACCTTTTGGTAACAACCGCATGAAAACCGTGCAATAGTTTAGTTGAGATTATTGCGTTCGAACGTTCTTCTACAATGTAGTGTATAATAATGGATTCACCATTCCCAAATATCCATTATCTATTGAGAAAGTTTTTTAAGCTTAAAAGTGCGCTTATTAGAACTAAAAAATGACATTAAATTCCTACATCGTCTGTTCTTTTATAAAATTGAAATGAGATCGAGTATACCTCTTTATTAACGATAAAAAAACCTCGAGTATGCGATATAGGGATGAACACAAACTTATATTTTCGAAGATCACAAAAAGTATTCTGGTTTCGACTAGGTTTTCACTTATACTTCGACGCCAAAGTTATGGATTATTTCAAAAAGTACCAGAATTATGTTATCAAATTCAGTTGGATATCATTCGAGTTTTTCCTTTGCCGTGTGCGTAATGGCATCATACTAGTACTCTCACACTGGTATAGATAGACCTTGAGTCAAAACAAAGTAACATTTTTCTAAAGATGACGAGGTTTGAATAGTTCAAAATATATGAGTATGAATATCGATCCGTCGCTTGTATCAACCCTATAAAATATAGGTTAACTTTTCGATATTTATTGTTAAAAAATGTTACATTTTCTATAGGCCTTAAATGGAATTTACTAGAGCAGTCGCTATAACAATATAGTTGCATATAACAATATAATCTCTGATGTCGTCTCCTCAAAATGAGGCTAAGGAACACTTTGAGGAAACCCTATTCCAAAATCCATTTGATTATTGTATTGATGTGACATATATTTCACACATAACAAAATAAAAGGCACTTAAGTCAACAATATCTGACTATTACCTCGCTTTTGATCCAAATCTTTTTCACTCGGTTCCAAGTTCGAGTAATGTAAGACTCGATTTAGTAAATTTGTTACTCTCTATCTAAGATCACACAATGTTTACACACTAAAATAATTACTTACAAACACACACACACAGTTTCCCAATACATATATGTAAACGATCCATAGTTAATCCATGTAAATTGGGGCTCTAGAATTTAACAACAAACTGTCATAACAGTCGTAATTCCTATCTATTAATAAATAACGAAGAGTTCAGGCGAAAATAAATTTCTAGTATCCACCGGAATTACCATATATTTCATATCACGGTACTCACGTTAGTATTGAGTGTTAAATCATTCTGCGTATTAAATTTATGTGTTTTTATGTTCGAATATTACTTTCGCGGCAACAAACCGTTTTCTAGAACGCAAGTGACATTAAAAAAATAGGACACAATTTTTTTTACGCACGACGTCCTGAACGCGGCCGATTTATAAGTATTTTCACTATTATAAAATTATGTAGCATAAGATAATTATATGTGTTCAAATTGGGCTATTGTACTTTCATATAATCTATAAATTAAATACTCCTTTGGTATATGAAGCTTAAGTTGTTTAAGGGCCGATTATTAATTATTGAATTAATTTAACTATCAATTAAGTTAGTTACTATTTACCCCGATTTCGCAGTTTCATATCTATTGTTATTGTTAAAAATAAACTTATTAATAACGGAACTAATCAAAATAATAAAGATAAAATCTACACGAATTTTAATAAGTAATAATAATAATTTCTGGCCAGGTGGTTGATTTGAGTATTATTTTTATATACCTATTGTTAATCTAAAAGGGGGCGTATTTTACGTTGCACAATAATAGATTACAACCATTGGAGATTGAAACTATTGTTGAATCACTACGTATAACATCTAAGATAAAACTATATACATCTGTAGTAACTGTCTGTATATCCCATTTTTTTTGGCAAATTTCATGATAAATATTCGTTTTGACAAACTGACGTCAATTTCACAATTTTTTTTAATGTTTTTTTCTATCTGTCTGTCTGTATGTCCCGTTTACAACTCACGAACAGCTTGACTGAACCTAATAAAAATTGGTATGTAATGTGAACACGTGATTGTACAGATGATAGGCTATATAAAAATCAGTAAACCTAATAACGTTTAATCACAGAAAAAAAAACATAATTTTTCTAATAATTATATATAATAAATTGTTCAACCCAAACGAAGTGTAAGATAAAATTATTTCAACATCCTAAATGACAACTGTGTTTAAATGTCGTGCACTAACAGAGCTGCTTGTGTCAATATGCTAGAGTGGTTCAATGTATTCTTGCATATGAGGTTTTAATTATGGGCAAGACCTATACAAAAATTAACGAAAGAAATTTAGTATATGTAAGTATTCCTTATATTAGGAAAACGAAAATCGGCCCTTTATACGTAAATCGTTGATTACTTTAAACCATCTGTTGATACAAACAACATAAATTGATGTTCTAACCTAAAATTGCATCCAATTTTTTAATTTCTTTTTTTTGGAAAACACACTATAAATGCAACTTAAGTTATGCCTTCTCACCCCGCAGCACAACAACCATATATAACTATGGCAACCGAAAAAATATCACGTAAGTCGTTACACAATTAAGAATGACTACAACTTCACAACAGTGAATATTACACCTCATAACAAACAACATGTTTATTCCATTCGACATTATACTAGCAAGAGATATTTGAAGCCACAAGGGAATTCTCCAGTGGTCTTCATTGCACCCTAGTAATTATTGCATCCCGGCAATTGATTCGTAACTTTTATTATTGCGCGTTATGTATGGCTTCGTTCCGTTCTCGGGACTTAAATTAACCATACCTAGCCTAGAGGTTTCTTTAAGTAAATTCGCGAAATTTTGATACTTCGGTATGTTATCAATCCTCCTCATGTTGATACGTAACGTAGGTTTTTTGTACTTCACGGTTTTCGTGTGCCAGACAAGTATTTTAGAACAATTAGATGCTAATGGCTCGATCTCATCCAAAGTCAAACCTAGACTAACCAGAAACCTGTCTTCTTCGTGTCCAGCAATGAAGGGCATTGATGCCGAGGGCTTCAGATAGTTCAAGTTGATTGCGAAGCCGGCCATGTCGACGGGGAACGTTCTAGCACCTGGCCATGAATCAAAGAAACCCACAACCTGAAACGTACAACACAGTTCATGTACATTATGTAAATTTATTTCATTGGATATATCATCAATTAAATAGTATCACGTAACTATTTTATAAATAAAACATTTAATTATGTCCCGCTTTAATATTATACGTAGGTATAACAAAGTTTTTAAAAAACAAATTTATTTGAAAAATAAAATCAGTCATTTGCTCTATTTTTAAAGAATAACAATAATGTAATCATTCAATTCATTCATCAATTTGCCGTAACGCTTGCCGTTCTTTTTATTTAAAACTGATAAAACGCACTCGGTTCGCTTCAGAAAACCTTTGCATTACGTTTAGAAATCGTACCTGTATTGTTTTAGATTAATTTATAACTTTTTTTATTAATGAACGGATTGCAACGAAACTAACTTTAAATATTAAGTGATGCCTACTGCAATACATGGAACAACCAAAACAAAATCGATTAAACCGTTTTTGAAATTTACACATAAAGACGCATTACGACAAAGAGACGTGAAGTGTAATAACTATTATTTTGAATTACTGCGCTAATAAAAGGCCCTGATAATAGTTTTTCGCACATATTCTTTATGTACAGAAAGCGATCAGTTAAAATTTATTATATGTATAGACAGACGATGCCTTATAACCGTAATAATTTGCGCACAATGATATATAACGATTTTAAATTTGGTTTAACCGAGCCATTAAGTTGGCAACTATTACAAACAATGTAAGGAAACTCAGCTTTATCTTGTGCAACAATCTTAAATGTGATTTAGGGCATTGAAAAGGGATAAAATTAACGCAAAATATGACCAAATTAGCCGAGACTCGCAAACAGAAATAACTGCAAAAATGCGTGGACTACTAAAATGGTATTGAGCGAAGACCCACGTATAATATCCACAAACACCGAAAAGATCCTAGGCATTAGTTCGGGACGCGTTCATACTATCCTACATTAATACTTGGAGTGAGGAAGCTTTAGTAATCGTTGGATCCCTGATTACCCTCCAACAATGCAAAACAGGCTCGTGTGGATTGGCGCTATGAAATGAGCCTAATTTTTAATATATAATAAGATCTAAATATATAATATAAAATAAAAGTCGTTATACATAAAATTCGGTAAAGATGATTAAAATGAAATTAAAAAAACAAAATCATAGTTAATTTTTACCAAAACTTTTCGAAAGTCAAACTACACTTCATAAAATTCCTACAGTGAGTGGTCCCGAAAGAAACGGCAAACACTTCCAAGGGGTTTTTTCTACTCTGAGTTACAAAAAGCATTTACCCACTACTACTTATGTCTATATATATACGTGGGGCGCACTAAATGTTTCCGGAATCAATAATAAATACTATTAATGGTCAAAAATGACTTTATTTTTTCTCAAAATATTCTCCCTTTGCGTCAATGCACTTTTTCATATGATTGAACCAATTTTAAAAACATTTGTGTGCCACTCCTCCGTGGTGACGTCAAATACATGTTTTTCATACTCTTCGACAGCCTCTTCTGGTGATGAAAACCGTTGATCGCGTAATCGGTTCTTGATTTTTGGGAACAGAAAAAGTCACAAGGTGTCAGGTCAGAACTGTATACTGGATGACTCGTAAGTTGTACGTTTATTCGCCTTCAAAAACTCGTCTGGCCGTGTGGGAACATGATTTATCGTGGTGCAAGATGATACGGCGCTTACCGTTATTTTCAAGGAGTTTGTCAATAATTTCCGGTAAACAAATGGTTGTGTACCAATCACTATTGACGGTACGACGATTTTCTAAAGCAACAATCGCCACGTGTCCAGTTTTATTAAAAAAAGAAGTAATCATCCGCTTCGAGGCACTTTTGACGCACGCCACTTTGGTTGGTTTCGGCTCATCTCGAAAGACCCATACGCTCGATTGCTGCTTTGTTTTGGGATCGTAGCTACGAATATAAATCCATGTTTCATCACCTGTTACTATGTCCCACACCAAATTTGAAACCCCTTCGTTGTATCTGGCAAGCATAGCATGGCACCAGGTGATGCGGTCCGTTTTTTGAGCATCAGTCAAATTGTGTGGGATCCATCGAGAACACAGCTTTCTTACACCCAAATGTTTATGTCGGATTGACTGTATTTGACTCATTCCTATGTCCAAAGATGTCCGGATCTCATGGTAGGTCAAATGCCTGTCTTTTTCGATCAAACGGCGCACAGCATCAATGTTTTTGTGGTTCACAGCGGTGCACGGGCGACCTTCACGAATTTCGTCATGGAAACTGACACGACCGCATTTGAATTCTGCAAACCAGCTATAAATTCTTAAAGTTCTCTTGCATGGTGCTTATTCGCCAAAAGCAGACTGAAGCCGAACGAGGCTCTGCTGAGCTGTCACATTACACTTAAAATCGTAAAAAATCATGCAACGAAAATTTTCACGAGTTAATTCCATTTTATTGTGATCACGCAATTTTTAAAATGACACCACATTGTGGAAACAATTGACAATCTGATGAAACAACTTGTATTCTAAGGCTAAAGAGTTCTATTTTTAAATGTATTAATAACTTTTTAAATATTGTTTTTGTAACTGGCCAATTCCGGAAACTTTTAGTGTCACCTATGTAAATATATACAGGGTGACTGCAAATATTTAGCAATCCATTGGGGGGATTAGGACGTCGGTATGCGGAAATCGTCTATTTTATTTAAAAACACTTGATTTAAGTATGAATTTTAAAAGATACTTAGCTTTAATTTAAAAATTGTTAAAATATTCCCCGTCTAATGGTTGATCATTATGTTTTAAAGTGTCAGCAATTAAATAATAATAAAAAATCATATTTTATGCATTAGTGACTTTTTTGAAGTTGAATATCGCATATTCTTGATAACAACTCGAAAATTGTTCATATTTGGATAGGGGTCATAAGAGGTAGTTTTGTTGCAAACGACCTCCCCTACATCCCACTAACGGATTGCTAACATATTTCAAGTCATCCTAAATTTTAAATTCATGTCCAAGCAGTTTTTAAAGTAATCAAACAGTTTGTAACAACTTTTCTTCGTAATAATTCTGTTGTCGTGAGTTTTTAATTTACAGAATGAAATTTCCGTCTATTCTATCTGAATTTTATGAAAATTTTTCACATGTCTATCCATGAAAAAGCCACCAGTTTTGCCAAGTCTGAAATCTGAAATAATCCAATTAGCCTTTTTTCTTAGTATTTATGTTGCGAACATCACTATTGGAGTAACAATCAGGAGTACTGTTCTGTATGTCTGTATGTAGTCTGGCTTGATAATTGAATTAGCGAAATGCGTTCAAAACATTGCGTTTTACCCAGCGCAAAATTTTATCGACAATAAATTTACCAGTGCTGTTAAAGTATTTTTACAACTTACTTTTATTTACTTTACTGATATGAAAATAACCAAAGACCAAATGGTTCAACGGACCAAATTAAGTGGACTCTGTAAAATGAAAATTTTATTTTGAATTCGATTTTACGTTCTAATTTAGATCAACATTTTGTCATAATAAAACACTTGTGGCATGAAATTATTTACAAGATGGCAATTAATAAGCCAGATGGAATATATTTACAGCCACCCATCAATGAGCCACTATTTTTACCGAGTGTAATACGCGGTACAGTCAGTTTGGCCTTATCCCTCGCTTTTAACAAACATTAGAATATTTTTATATACAGAATATTATCCAATTTACATTCTACATAGAACCAAACTTCCATTGAAGGTCGATTAATGGATGCGTTGCGACTCTTGAATTCTAAAATTAAATACCTTAATTGTCACTCAAACACCCTTTTTTATAAATGAAGATGTTATTTTGCTTTACAGTAGAATTGTCTAATCGCTCTGATAATCCGCACTGGTGCTAATGGACCCGCGATTTATAGTCATCAAATTACCTTGCCCTCCTTTACGACGGGCGCAGACACACCATAACCTCCAATAAGGCCGACGGGGAACATCGATACTTTTCTAGTATTCCTAATTTCATCGAAGAGCCGCAAATCCACTGTGTTGTCATCGTCCCCAAAGTACAAAACACCTTCTTGCGCATTGTCCTCCAACCAGGCAAGTGCTGCGCGCCGATTGGACACCCCGCGTGGGTAGTTAGTCCCTTTGTAAATGTACGGCTTCGGACTGGACAAATGTGTGAAAGGTAAGCCCGAACGTCTGAAATATAATAATAGTTGTGTGGGACATACTCATAGTGCTACAACACTGCAACATTGTATGTGGCCATTATGCACTGTATAGGATAAATAATGTTTTACTTTAAAAATAATAACTTCACTGTCAACGTCCTACATTTCCAAACGTGACTTGTATGTTGACTAACTTTCAACTAAGTAACTGACGTTCACATATCTATAGTTTTTCCATTTCCTTCCACATATTTTTTCAGTTGTGTGCATATTATAAATATAGTTTTTTGCTTCTGTTACTATATTGAGGAAATCAGCACATGGACGGTTTTCCATTATGTTATGAGAACATGACTTCTGTTGTTTGATAATTTTGTAACTATTTGGTAATGAGGGTATCTGCCATGTGATGGATCCCAAATTGATTTCCCAATTGCAGTGTAAATTATGGAGCAGCTAATTGTTATATCTCAGGTCTTGGTTGTTTATGATGTCTTCAATTTGTATGTATAATAGGAGAAATAGTGCTTGTTGAGAGTGAGTGTAATTTTATTTTTGGTAAATTAAATAAATTTTCCCTTACCGAAGCAGGCTCAAAACTTCACTAGAGCACAGCGGCTGATCGTCAGCAACAATCCAATGTATGCGAGGCACATGCATTAAGGTATGAGCAAGTCGTGTTAGTTCAGGCACTTGCTCAGGCCTCGGATACGTAGGTGTAATGAAATAAATCATTTTCAGATCTGTACTGTTGTTGATGTAAGGCCGCTCATCAATATAGTTGATGAAACATAGTTTATTTTTTACTGTTATTGGAATGCTTTGACTATCCTCCATATCAAAGCTGAAAAGCAAAATATCTTTATATAGAATGTACACATGTGTATCCTGTTCTTTACCCTGTCCTTAAGATTCATAGTGTTGTACCATGCAAATCTCTGGAAAATAACATTAAGAAACCATTTAAAAATGTTAGAAGTAAAATAATGTTTTTCTAATGCACTAAGCATATCATTTCAATAAATCCCTACAATTGTATTGTTAAGGTCTGATTAATAAACTGATAGCAGTCTCAGGTAACAAATACTATCATAATATGGACAAAATCCTATAGATAAACTTAGATTGCAATACTGATAAAACATACATAACAAATGGTCATTGTTATTTGTTATCCATTTTATTGGTATGGCATCCCACCCTGCAAAAATTAATTCTATATTGATGATTTCAACCTACAAAATACAGATATTGCAGGTAATCTTCCACTTATGTAATCTGCACTACTTTGATTCCATTATACTGAAATCACTCTAGGAGGAAAGGTTACCAATTTTTTTATTACCCAATTAGTTATTTATTGGTTAAGTTTTCACAAAATATAATTTATATTGTAATACAAAAAGACTCTAGGATTAGATATATTTTTTTGGTTTCAGAAATAAATCTTCCAAGATATAAATATCAGATATTGGATAATTTCATTACTGGTTAAGAAAATAGATATTAATTATAACCAATTGTGATATTGACAAACCATTAGTTGAAGATTAGTTTGTGGAGGTTGTACATTAAATAAAAATATTTTTTTAAGTTACAGTTAAATATTCTGAATATGCTGTAGATATGTCACTTGATTTCAAATATTGATATCCACAGCTATACAGAGAAGCATCAGGCACTCATAAACTCCAAAATTATTTCTCAGGGTAGTCTACTATCTTGGCGTTTTAAAAATGTATGATGATTTATTATAATTATGTGAAATTTCAATGTTGTATAATGATTACAGCAACATATATATTATTATAATGCTTTTAAAGATTAGGGTAGTGAATCAAGTTCTTGGAAGGTGATAATGCACTTAATAAAAGTCTTCTACACATGGTGCATTCTGCTATACCGTAATGAATTATTGTTGTCAGTAGTTCCAGGTTCCTCCTTGGCAAACATTCGAATCTATGTCTTTCTGTTCAATCCTGACATTACATGGTGGCAAGGTTATTTAATTGAAGATGGAACTTCTAAACTTTAGTCGGATTATTAAAATGTAAAGCTAAACAAAGTTTATGTAAATTAATTTCGCAACAACGGAACAATTTTAAAAAACTCTAGTACTAAGCATGGCTCGAATGGTATAACTGAGAATAGTAAATATTTGAATTTAGGTATATAAAATAATTACCCCAACATCCCCACACTGTTCCATGTAAATGAAAGATAAATTGCACTAGAAAAAAACATTATGATGAACGAGTATTTAAATAATTTAAAGATCTTCATGTTTTTTACTGAACTAGTAATACATGATACTTTTTGAAAAATACAACAGCAACTTAGCCTAGGACATTGTAATTATAAGCCATAGCTCTCGAGGAGTATAAAATACAGTATGGTACAGATACGGAACAATGTACTACAACTGCTGCATAATCAGCACAGACTAGTTAGCGATGTTAACAGAGTTCTTTTGTATGAGCAATATATTTAGAATATCATGCTAAAAATAATATATTATGACTCGTAAAACGTATACTTTACATTTCGTATTGTACAGACTAGTAAAAAATTGTTTAGCTAATATAGTGGTAAAGGATTAATAATTAATAATAACCCTTTTCAGTGAGTTAAATGTTTTCAGATAGTGATTTCAAAGAGAGTTTTCAATTATATTCATGAAAATTTTGAAAAAAGAAAAGGAGCGATTAAGATCAGCCTATAAATAGACTGAATAATAATAAAGTTAATCCCATAATCTCATAAAGCATTTAGAGATGAGGAGATTTCATTTCCATCAGACTTTCATAATGACTAATCACTCTTTTTTATGTTTTTAATATTATAATTGGACGTATATATTTATAGTACTATCAATGAGACCATCTTAAAATGAAGTTTCGTAGTAAAGTTTCACTTCATGGTTTTTGACTTTTAAAAACGCTTTTTTTAATAAAACTACTTATTAATTACTTAAAAATGTATTATACTTTTACACGAACATCTCATTCAATAATAAAAGAGGGAGAATCATTATCTATATTGAAAAATTGAAAACACTATGCCATAATGCTGATTTCATGCTTCTTCTTGCACCTCTAGTTCTTGATCATATTTCAAATACTTCTAGATCGTCTATGGTATATTCATCCCTCTGTAAAGACTTGTAAAATGCTAAACAATGATAAAAAATTAAATGGAACATAGACTTTAGGTCCTCTTTTGGTTGGGGTATTTTTGACACTAGGGCACAAAACAGTCAGGTCTTCTACAGATTACTGTATTAGATATTAATCTATATATTACTGTGTTAGATATTAATCTAACAATTTCCCTTTGATTTTCTTTTCTATATTAAGTTTAACATATGCATTGTCTTCATTTATACAGTTTTTGAACCTTTATGTAACTATGTTTATTTTTTTTTACTTATAAAATAATGGTCAGTATTCTGGGAGGAGGGAAGTGTTTTTTCTAAGTTGAATGTTAAGCTTTGTAACGAACGCCGACAACCGCGATGTTTGCTTAAAAAGAAACGTCGCGCGTCCGGCCGCCCCTCTCGCGCGCTCGGCTGATCCGACACACAGGGATTCCCGCTCGCTACCGAACTTAAAAAATATCCGCGCCGTCTCCGTTCTTACTTTTATTGTTTTTTTTTGTAATGAGAGTAAAGTAATTAAAGAATCTATGTTATTAGTGCGTGTTGTACTTTGTTAAGAACCCCCAACGAAAAAAGAGTCCGTCATAAAACTGGCCGCCCAACGAGCGGGCCCAAAGAGCAACACGTGACTTTGTGAATTTGCCGCGTGCCGCGAGGCGAAAAAGTCGTCGAGAAACAGAGTTTTACGACATGGATGGTGATGTCGTGTCGACACCTGAGCCGACAGGATGTAGCACGTCTGCGGTTCAACAGCCGCCGTCGATCATCACAGTGGGTGACCTAGCCTCCATGATGAAGTCCCTACATCAGGCTCAAGCTGATAACTTCGAGAGGCTTCTCATGAAAGTTCTCGAAGTAAGGCCTCCGACTTCGCCCGCCACCACGGACACGTCGACTTCACTTACTATCCCCGCGCCTGGAAATTTCGCTGCGTGCAACGCGCGCTTCGGCGGGTCGAAGGACGAATTTTTAGACGGTTTTATAGACGCATATAATATGCCTACAAAGATTGCACAAACATTAGTGACGAAAATGCTCTGCGAGGTCTATCGATGTTACTCACTAATGACGCAGCAGTATGGTGGCAGGGAGTCACAATGACAGTATCGACTTGGGACGAAGCCATCCAGCACCTTCGAAGCGCGTTTGGAGAGGGCAGACCTCCTTATCGTATATACGTCGAGCTGTTTTCGAAGCCGTAAGGAGCACACGAATCATCGGAATTATTCGTGGCCAAGGCCCGCGCACAGTTAGCGCGACTCTCTAGTGGCGACCTCACGGAGGAGGTAAAATGTGATATGGTATACGGATTACTACACGTGAATGTTCGTAAACGATTACCAAGGGAAGAATTCTGTGACTTCGGTTCTCTACTCCAAAAGGCTCGGAGTATCGAGGAATCTACAAAAGAGTCTACGCGCCGCAGCTACCCGCGCGCCGCAGAGATCGCCCGCGCCGGTACCGGCCCCAGCGCGACCTTCGACGTACCGACAATGACGACGAGCATCGGGTTCTTGTCGGTATACTGTACTGGAGCCTACGGAGGCTGCCCCGCGTAAAGACTCCTTCAAATTTCAAAGTGATCAGTGTCAATCAAAAGACAATAGTAGTGCGCGAATGTAGTTAATTAGTTAATAATACTATTTCGTGTTACGGGTGTGGCGAGAGAGGAGTGACGCGACGAAATTGTTCGAAATGTAATGGAAACTTCAGCGCGCTCGATATCGTTCGTCAAGGGACCTCGACATCGTCGAGTAACAGCGGTAAGCCGTTCACGCCGGTAAGTAATATACATGCTACATCTGTGGCTGGTACTGGACCTGTTTCTGACTTTTATTCTCATGTTACGTCGCCCCCTTAGGCCGACAGCCGTTTGTTTACATCGTTACCTCGTGTTGTTATTCAGGGGGAGCCCAATAAACGCATGTATACGCGTAACTAATATAAGTCAGTGCTTCCTAGATATAGTAGTGTTAGACAGGGCGTAAATAATACGAACGAAAATAATGTTTCACGTAGTAATGGGTGCAATGTAAATGTTAATCGTTATAATAATCGTGAATATCGGTTTCCATCACGTAGTAGGGTGAATATGGGCTTCTCGAGACCGAATTCGAAAAGAAACAATAGGTAAGGCAAGAGTAATATCCGGAAGTGACATACCGGGTAGCGAAATGGAAATATCCGAACATGGGGAATTTAGTAATTGTTCGTCTATAAATTCTGTTCGTAGTGTATCGCGACGATACCTATTTTAGGTATAGAAATTTTAGGAATCCGAGGAAGGGCTGTAATCAATACTGCGGCCAAGGGTACTATCGTCGGTTCCTCACTCTATGCAATGCTTAAACAACATAATCAGCACTTCAAGTCGAGTTCGATGCGTGTTAAACTTGCCGATGGTTCATCTCCAACGCGCGAAATGCTATCTACCACTCTAGATGTATGTATAAAGGCTAGAACTATTAGATTGGAGTGTTTCGTATTTCCGGAAGTTGTCGATAATGACACACTTTTAGGTATCGACTTTCTAGCAGCGGCTGGGTTGGAAATTAATTTCGCTACTTCCACGTGGCGTTTTCATGGATGCAAAAAGAAGTATCCATTGGAGTATGGAGGACCCTAATAATCTTCAGCCTTGTTCTGCTGCTGAATTTTTAAGAGAAGATGAGGGAGCGATGCTGAGCTCTCATGACCGCGACGATCTAGCTTCTCTGTTACAGCGCAACAACGATGTATTTGAAGCAGGGGGAGAACCAACGCCATATGCTGAACACCATATAGATACTGGAGATCATCCGCCTATAGCAGTTCCGCCTTATCACCTTATGCCTGCGAAAAAGCAGTTAATGAAAACCGAGATTGACAAAATGCGGAATTTTTTAAGGACGGTATCATCGAGGAGTGCGAATCTGCTTGGACCTCCAGCGGTTTTAGTCCCTAAAAAGGATAAAACATCCGTTTTTGCGTAGACTATCGTAAGTTAAACGCTATTACTAAAA
The DNA here is from genome assembly GCA_003671415.1 of Megathymus violae. NCBI lineage: Eukaryota > Metazoa > Arthropoda > Insecta > Lepidoptera > Hesperiidae > Megathymus > Megathymus violae. Next base: position 1,811,978 of record PDGT01000018.1, read on the forward strand.
CCGATAGTTATCCTCTTCCCCTCATAGATGAGCTTCTTCAATTGACAAAACGACATTGTTTTATGTCATCTATCGTTATGAAATCTGGCTATTGGCAGTTGCAGGTGATCACGATAAAACCGCGTTTGTGACACCGTTTGGGACATACCGCTTTACGCGTATGCCGTTCGGCTTGAAGAACGCGCCGTCCACGTTCCAAAGGTTGATCGATTGATTCCGTGCTGGCTCTAGTTTACAAGGTGTTGTTCTCCTAGCATATGTAGATGATGTGTTGATTATCTCCGAGGATTTCACTAGCCCTTTAGATGATCTTCAGAAAGTGTTTGACAGATTGCGTTTCTTCGGTTTGCGGGCCAATCGTACAAAATGTTTCTTTACTCGCCCAGAGATTAATTATCTTGGCCATGTCATCACTCCTGAAGGTATCAAACCGGATTCCTCGAAGATTGATGCAATCCTGCAGATGCCGAGTCCTAAGAATTTGAAGCATCTAAAATCTTTTCTGCAAACATGCTCCTGGTTCAGAAAATGTATTCCGAATTTTTCCCAGGAAGCCCAACCTTTGACGATGCTTATGCGCAAAAATAAGCCTTGGAGATGGGAGACACAACAGCAACAAGCTTTTCAGTGTCTGAAAGAAAAGTTGACATCTGCACCTATCCTGATTCAAGCAGACTACTCCAAAGCATTTGTGTTACGTACTGATGCAAGTAACTATGCTTTAGGGGCGGTGCTGTTACAGGAAGATGATTCTGAAGAGAGGCCGATCGAATATGCCAGTCGTTCGAGTTCTGCAGAGAAGAACTACACCACCACTGAAACTGCTGACTCTTAAAACGCCTAATGGACGTCTCAGTAGATGGGCTATGAAGTTACAAGACCTAGATATCCGTTTCGAATATACTCCAGGTAAGGTGAACGTTGTGGCAGACGCCTTCAGTCGTTCTCAGTGTGACGTTGAAAATACCGATAGTTGTGATGTCTGTGGTGTCATTATTGATCTACCGAGTGTTAGTTCCGGTGAAATCCGTATGGAGCAACTTAATGATCCTGAAGTCGCGAAGATTTTGTATGGTCTATAAGGAAATGAGGCTGTCGTTTCAGTGGTTGGACAGAGGATATGTTACCAACCGAGGGGTGCTGTACCGATATATCCCGGAGTCTGATCATGAACAGCCACAACTCGTCGTGCCACTTTCCATGCGTGAAAAGATTCTTAAAGAAAATCATGACGCTCCAACAGCTGGACATCAAGGAGTGGAGCGGACCTATAATCGCATCAGTTGCAACTATTATTTTGTTGGAATGCGAAGATATATTGCAGATTACTTCAAAAACTGTGAAGAGTGCCAGCGTTTCAAAGCTTCCAACCAAAAGCCTGTTGGACTTTTACAGACCCCAGTCCTCCGTCAACGTGGAGAAGTACTCGCCATTGATTTTTTTGGGCCCTTACCAAAAGGGGGAACATGGCGAGAAATGGGTACTTTTAGTTGAGGACATCGCCACCAGGTGGGTGGATTTGTTTGCGTTGACGGAAGCGACGGCTGAAATATGTGCGCCTATACTTATCAACGAATATTTTCTCAGATATGGTTTTCTTCGTCGTACCATATCCGACAACGGTACTCAGTTTATATCTGCCACCATGCAGCAATGCATGTTCATCTTGGGTATAAATCAAAGTTTTATTCCATTCTACCACCCGGAGGCGAACCCTGCCGAACGAAAAAATCGGGACTTACGTACACAGCTCTCAATATTGGTGAAGAATGAACATCGTATGTGGCCCAAGTTCTTAGCGTCTGTACGTTTCGCGATGAACAGCGCCATATGTTCTACCACATCTGCTAGCCTTGCACACCTTATGTTTGCTCGAGAAATGCGTACGCCATTTGAAGCGCGTCATGATTTGAGAGCAATATTGGATAAGGAGAATTTCCTTCCTCAAATTACGCCTTACCTGCGTAGATTTTTAGGTAATTGGGATATTGTTAGAGATAGCGTCGAACGGCAACATCACAAAAGAAAATTACAAGCTGACAAGACTCGACAGACTGCAGACCACCAGATAGGAGATTTAGTTTTTATCACTACTCCCTTATTGAGTGATGCTTCGAAGGGTAGGACTCGTAAATTCATGCCGAAGCGTGAGGGACCTTATCGCATTAGTAAAATAGTTAGTCTTACTACGTATGAGGTCACTGACGTGGATTCAAATCTGTTAGGAAAATATCGCGTTACTGATTTGAAGCCTTATCATAATAAGTCTGGTCTGGACTCAGTTCCAGTACAGGCCCGACGCCTTCGTGGACGGCCCCGTCGTTCTCGTCATATATCTGCCGAGCCACCTACAGGACGTTTTGGTGACTCGGAGGGGGACGATGTAACGAATGCCGACAATCGCGATGTTTGCTTGAAAAGAAACGCCGCGCGTCCGGCCGCCCCTTTTCGCGCGCTCGGTAGATCCGACACACAGGGATTCCCGCTCGCTACCAAACTTAAAAAAATGATCGCGCCGTCTCCGTTCTTGCTTTTATTGTTTTTTTGTAATGAGAGTAAAATAATTAAATAATCTATGTTATTAGTGCGTGTTGTACTTTGTTAAGAAGCCCCAACGAAAATAAGAGTCCGTCATAGCTTTCATATTATTGTTAGATATTGCTGTATATTTTTTTATATATTCCGTGGGTCTTCTCTTTCCTGTTTTATTTATTTTGATAACAGTATTGTTTTGGAACGACCTTTACACAATTTACTATAAATAATAATTGCGCTTCATATAATCACAATAAAATAGATGATTGGAATTTTTCCACTCTTTTTGTGCTTGAAATTAATTGGTTACATTGTTTAAGACAACTACAGGTACAGACTTAAAGATTTTCGATGATAAAAATTTATTCTTAGGATTTCATATAATTAATAATAACGTTGTATAAATAATAAAATATGATTTTAACAAAACTAAATACATTATATTTTTATTAAAGTAATAAGTAATACGTTTTCTAATAGTAATATTACATGTGTGTGATAGAGAAACATATGGTTTAGTATTTATTACGATTCAAGTATTACTTGGTTCAGCAACTTCCTCCAGCAGCATTTTAAATTAAAATATTACCTAAAATCTTCTAATTTGAAAATTAAGCCAATCGTTGACCCTCCTGTAATAAAATAGTGGTAAGCCATGTGCCACGACATGATTAATAAAATAGAATTCATATAAAATTAATGAAACCGATGATTATTCGTAGGGTCCTGGCGCGTCACAACACGCGTATCGTGGCATGTCGTGATACGTGCTAGCACGTCTATTTTTAAAAGGCTAACAAAAACTGATTAAATTATTAATAATATTTATATATTTACGTTTTATTGGAATCGTCATAGTTATACTTATTAAAATATTACGAAATTACGTATAAATATCTTGTACGACTTTAACCGTATGACAGAACCACAATACAACGGCATGTTGTGTAAAATATGAGTGGACTAATTCTGTTTGGAATTTCCTATAGTATTTAATACACAAGGCAGTATTTCATTGAATTTTGCTCATGATTATAACAGAGTATAGGTAAGAGCTATTTTCCGAAATTAGTACTTCATCGAGTGCATGTATAAGACGTGAACTCGAAGTGTTGTCATTAAAAATTATTTATAATATAAATACTGTAAAAAATCCTTAGAGATATTTTTTTGCTACACTATAATATACTCCATAATCAGATTAGTTATAAAAATTGTTTTGTAATTCTTTGATAAAACTGTAGATCAAAAAGTTGAAAACTGACAACAATGAAAAAAAAAGAGGTTGAGAAAATCAATACTTCGGAGTTCGAGTACTTCAGACGAGGTGCTCTGTCTGCGACAATTTCGTGTAATAAATTTGTGTAGAAGAGTGTTTTCAGTATTTCTTAGGAAATTTAAATTTGTATTTCAGATTCTTTAAATTTTGTTGTTACTGTATTTAAAAATGGAAATATGGATTATAAAACGCTAAACCATAATTTATTTCATGTGTTATGTTGCCTGCATTGATTTCATTGTCAACAACTTCACAGTGGTAGTGCGAGTGATTGCGCGTAGTGTTATTGTTTTGTGGAAAAAACCGAGAAACTTAACTAAATTCAACCTGTTTGTTACGTACTTTCCGAAAAACTTCAGTTTTTGTTCATGATCATCAGTTTTCCATGTGTAATATGTCATATTTGAGCGTGGTAAGTAAATTAATTTTATACTACATCAACATAGCATAGGGCGGTACAATCGTAACTATTGTCCGTATTTCTTCGATTAACGTTTGTTTCATAACTAAAATTGTTAGTGTTTCGCCATGGACTAGTTTAAAATAACCATTTCAATTAATATTTCACGGATACAATGACCTAAAGTCGTCTTAAGTCTGATTCGGGTATGCATCCTCCATATTTTACTGCTACGTGCATGGTACCAACTACATAGCACAAGTAGGTATAGATTTTCATCTTACGGTTCTGGTGTATTAGTGATATGACCCGAAATATTAGTATAATTCGTGTTTTTTATGTAGCTCTTCAATTAGTCAAAGTAATTGAAACATATTTTACTCATAGTATACAGCAAATGTCGAGATTGTTCTTTTCTTCGCATCGACCTAATTGGGGCGTTTTTTCGGCCCATCTAATGTACAAGCCTTTGTGATATTTTCGCTAAACGCAGCAATTATTTAAAAGTTATATACATGCCATTCAGTTTTTTTAAATTCAGGATAAACTTTTGTATTGAAATTAAAATGGTTTTTGATTTAATTTTTTATTACTGTTTTATAATTAATGATTTATTTTTATTAATTAATTTTTATGAGTGTTTTTTTATAGAATGTCACTTAAACTATTTTACCAAGAATAATACAAGTTTTGTATCTGGTTTTGTACAAATATCTACTATATTTAATATAATAATTATGATATTATGAGAAACATATTGCTTCAGTAATGTGAATAAAATGAAGAAACGTTCAAAATTAAAATGATTTCTTGATATTTTAGGATTTAGATAACATTTGCCAATCTTATCGATTTATTTTGATCACTTATCACTTCTTCATAAATAGTATAATAATGAAGCATTTTATATTCCTCTAAAAATAAAAATTGTCCTAAATGGTGTAGCTGGTTTGGAGTTTAGATCTCATCTTGTAATAAATAATAGATAATTTCATATAAACTGAGCAATTTAACATCAATTGTTTAGATTGATTTTTTTTCTGTGGTTTATTGGTCCCAATTCGAAACCTTTGAATTACAGATGCAGAACCTTTATACTTATATGAACACCTACTACAACTTGACTGAAATTCTACTGCCAGGGAGATTAAATTTAAATGTTGCTTTAGTTGTTAGAAATTAATAAGGTGGATAGAAATATATACTAAACTAACTAGAAAACTAAAAACTGAGTAGTAAAATGAAAAATTCTAAGATTTTTTTAATGATGGTTTAGGTATTTGAATTAGACTTTATTTATTTGTTTGAAGGATAATACAAATTTTTGGGGACAATTGAAGTTTATAAAAGGTTTTCTGAGTTTTGTTCAGACAGAGGCAGGAATAGGCTTCATGATGTTAGTCAAAATAAGACTAATATGCTATTCAAATGACAATTATGTTTAATATTTTATTACTTTCCAGTATTTCATTTTTTTATTATTTAATTAATTTAAAATGAATGTTTAACAGCATTTAAGAATATTTATGCCACCTTACTTTTCATATAAGACATATGATCGGTAGTTAGAAAAAAAAGGAAAATGAAACTCACAACAACCCCTTTCTGGGTTGAGAGACTATCCATCTTTGAGTCCAAGCCAACCTTCCTCGGTCATTATGCGGCCTTTTTTATTCAGCTTCGGCACTTTTCGGTAACAAAAGTCAATAGAGTCAATAGTAAAGTCAAGTTTCAACTAGTATTAAATTATATGGTATTTTTGCTTTACCTGTATAGCTAGTTACTAATCTCCTTCTAGAATTAGTCATGAAATTTAATTTATGTGTTTTATTTAAATGTTGGAGAGTCGGTAATAAGCTGATCCTTCACTTCTGTCTTAGCCAGCATGGATGATGCTTTTAATGTTACAGAGGTCAATAGGCAGTGGCATCAGCTAACATCAGGAGTACCATCTGCTTATTTAACCCAATATTCAACAGTAGTATATGTTCAGACTTATACCACATGTTTGTAACATCTTTAACTCCCCAAATCAAGTTGAAAGTTGATAACTTGGAAATCTGTATGAATATTAACTATAAAAGCCAAGGACAATATATACAGATTTACTGAGTAATTAAAATTAAATTATTCGAAGTCATGTATTCATCTTTAGGTTTTTCTATTATATTATTCTGATTTTTAAAGTCATATTATGTACTCCATGAATAACTTGTCCTTGTTTTCTTTAATAATTATTAAATAATAATTTAATAATGAATAAATATGTTAAGGTGACTGTTTAAAATAATGGCTGAAATCAATAGATCCTTATGTTTATTAATGCTTAGAAAAAACATAGACTGTAGATAAATTTGTATATAGAAACTGATTTATTGTCATATTACAATATGACCCTTCTTGTTGTTAGCTAGAATTTTTTTGTAGGCATGAGTGTGAAAAATTCGTGTCCACAAATAGGCCGCTAATTTATCATGTAGTCAATCATAAATATAATTCTGATGATATATTTTAATACCGTAGAATAATGTAATTAAACTTGACTTTTTGAGATATGGTATTTCCGGAAGTTGGAAGTTGTCAAGTCTTTGTGTGGTGCTGCGTGAAATTGGCAATGGCTTGTAAATTTGACTTGGAAGACAGCCTGTAGTTCTTTAATAGTACTAATAAATATTACGCGTCATCTAACGATATGATACGTGTATACGGTACTGTAAAGAAAACCCTGAAGTAGCTGGGAATCGATCTTTACAGCCAATGTGCTTTTGTCCCTTATGTTGGTACTTGTAAATCAATAACTACACGAAGCTCGGGACGCTGCGCCGAGCGTTTCACGAAGAAATATTGCGACAACGACCTCTTTAGAGTGGCACGAGATAACAAAGGGAGGCGCTATTGCCAACGTATTTTTTAAAACGACGCTAGATGTCGTTAGCTTTTGCTAAATTAGTAGAATAGATGGTAAATTCATGATTTTACATGGATTTAAACAAATAATTATCATTTTTTAGTTTATTTATTCAATCAGATGCATTTACGAGACATTAGTTTAAAATAGTTTTTCAAGATTTTTATTTATCACTATCATAACACTCTCTAGTGCTCAAGTGATAGTAAGCTTGTTCGTACTATAAAAATAAATATACTTGTTTATAATATTATGATTCTTGAAACCAGAACTACTTACTCAAGACTTTAATACTTTGATATGGTTTTAAAATGCGTTAGGGGTTAGAACGGAGTAAAATCATATCTGTCTCACGAGAGTTATTTATTTTGAAATTACGATAATAACCTAATAGATTATTTTATTTACATTATAGGTAATGTAAATACCATAATGGTAGGCCCTAAAACCCTATAACTTTATAGCACCCACATTGTTTTAGGTTTGGTTAATTGCTGCACCTAATCAGTGAAAATATTATTCATTACCTTCTTAACCAGGTTTCGAAAATATCCGATATTTATTATAAATATCAAAATATCGGATATTTATGACATATATCCGATATATATCAAAAGTTTGATAAATATCCATTTTGTATAAAAGCCATATTACTATTTTATTGTCTAACATAATACTTAAGACTAACTTTGTAATAGATATTAAGTCTTAAACTGAATAAATATTTTCTATTTCTATTTCTATTATTTATTTATACTATTTGTATATGTGTTACATAAACATAAAAAAATATTTAAAAAGAAAACAAAAATGTTTGTAATGTGTTATTTATTTAGGTAGGTACTTAAAATCAGACAAATGAAACCAAAACATAAAATCTTTTTCTAGGTCAGGCAAAATCAACTAAAAAACATACATTACATAAACATATATAAAACTAAAAAACAGAAAATTTTCTGACACGATAAACGCCATTAATGCCGCCAGAAGTGTTGCCATTTATGGATTACAACTTACCATAAGGCAGTATGTTTTAACTCTACTCCAACGCCATCTACATTTGGGAAGTAGAAATACAGTAACAAATGCCAAAAATTACTCAATAATATAAAATTTTATATATATCATAAAAAATAATTTGATATATATCGGATATATATCATGATATATAGCCATTGATATATATCCTCGAACCCTGCTCTTAACAGAATGTTTATAAAGTCCATCTTTTATCTTCTATTTCGAGGAATGAAAAGGGCTCTGGATCAAGAGCCATAACATAAATTACAAATATGCTAAGCTTCATCCAAATCTGTTCAGTAGTTTTAGTGTTATTCAGACGGAAAAGAATTCAGTAAAAATTATGATTTGATCTCTATATCAATCAGAATGTCTACGTTTAAGTCCAAGTTGGTTTTGTCAGTTTTGTTATTAGTATAGATGTATATGTAAAGAAAATCTGTATCCCAATCCGCAGTAGGTACTTGTTTAGGAACTCAAAAATAAAGTGGTGTGTATCGTAAACGAGTCCAGATACAAATGAAGAATATATATATTTTGTCAATTCGTTTTATTTCCAGAAAGGCTCTAGCAATAAACAATTTATACAATACTAGCTGTACCCTGCGCGCGTTGCTATGCCACCAACTAAAATAAATTTGAAGGAAAGACATTACACAAATATTCAATTCATTTTGAGTTCACGGCAATATATGAAATTCATTGGAATGACAGTGGCGCTACCTGTCGAAAGTTGGTCGTACCAACTCGGAAAGCTCCGTGGGCTCATGCACAACAACTTTGCTAATGATCATCACATGATCAAATACATAGTTTACGATTCTATAAAGGACATACAGATAAGCATTCATTTATATATATATATATATATATATATATAT
>PDGT01000018.1:1821020-1839912 GCA_003671415.1 Megathymus violae
TATATATACATACATACATACATATATATATATATATATGTATATATATATATATATATATATGTATGTAAAGATCATACTAAAATAAAAAACGGAAATTCATTGTTATCTATGATGTCAAAGGGTGTAAAAAATACATGTTCCACGTATTTTGTCATTATTTTCAGTATTTTTGAGCGAGAATCCGTCTGCGCTATAAGTTTTTAAAATTATAATTTGCAATATAATAAAATCTGCCTACCAAATTGCCAGACTTAATATTGCCAATAACTACTCCAGTCAATCATCCGGCGTTACAAGAAAAAAGGCAGTGTTTTTGAAGAGATTGGGCCGTTCTCATATCACGAGTGAAATTGAAAATCGAGTTAAAAAAAATTATAAAGAAAAAAGTGTGATATGGTTCGAAAAAACGTTTTGGTCGATATCTGTAAAAGAGCTCTGAAAATAATGGATTATAGAAGTTACACGTCCAAAGGGAAACCTTTACTCACGTCGTTACAGAAAAAGGAAAGGAGGTTATTCGCTCTCGAACACTTGAGCTGGACGGCTCACTAATGGCGTCAAATAACATGGAGATACTGTTGGCGATGAAAGGAAAAAAGTTATATGAGATAAAGAGGAAGTATTTACACATTTAGCGGCACGACCTAAGAACTGTATTAAGAGAAAAATTAGGTTTCCAGATTCTGTAAAGTTATGGGGTCAAAAGTCATCACAAGGTGTTGGCCGCCTGCATTTTGTAGATGGGAATGTTAAAGGAGTGAAATATCAAAACATTTTGGAAAAGAATCTACTACCACTCGTTTCAAGTTTGAAATATGAAAGTGCCTTCGTTTTCAACAAAATGGGGCTACCTGCCATAGTGTAAAGATGACGAAGACCTGGCTTTAAGTCTTAAGAAATCCCTAGAATGCGTTGGCTGTCAAACAGTCCAGATTTGTCTGCTATTGAAACCTTGTATTGAAATGAAAAAATGTTACGCTAGCTATACCTTGTACGCTGTACTTCAAGTTCAAAAATGGATTTAAAAAAGAAAATTATGGCCGTCTAGGATTCAATAACTCCAGAAAAAAGGTGAAGAGTTAGTAGCGATGATGCCATCGAGGATTAAGGCCTATATAAGAGTGAAGGAGACAACCAAGTGGCAGGCGAGCTGTTATGGGCTAACTGCATTAGCCAAATTTTAACGCGTTGACGTTGGTGGAAGAAATAAAAAAAGTAAACTTTATTAAATTAAAAATATATTATTGTTGTTGTTGTATGTTGTTTTATTTGTAATGTTCAATTAATGTAAGAATTTTTTAGGGTAATTCAACGAAGGCAATCTGCAATCTTAAATACTTGACATAACATTGTTTTATAGATATCACAATTTTTGCACTTGACCATTTTGTGTACAGACTAGTAACTTTTATATATATAAGAAAATTCGTTTAAAGAACTTTTAATATGATATGCGGTTGCAGTCGAAAGTGAGAGGTGTGTCCTAATGTACTACTAGTACGTTCCTACGTTTAAATATGTAAATTTAATGTTTTATTTCATCGAAACAGGTCATAATTATTTTCAAATGACGAGGTTCAAAACCAGGTTAGGCTTTCATTTTTTAATTACAGCTTAATAAATACTATGATGTGTCTAAATCTATTCGGCTCAATGTCAATTGACGCTGATAGGGTTGCTTTGAGTCGACAAAACATATAGATAAACGTGTTTAGTCCAATTTAAGATTGGTTACAGATGACACACTACAAATGGATGCATTGATGGTTACAGTAATCCGATAAATTGCACTTCATTTGATACATAAACAATTTAAAACAAACTTTTGGGTAGCTCATTGTAAATGCGGGTGTTGCGAGGTAATTCATATCCATATTTTATGCAGTAGCGCCATGTTCAGTATGGGATATATGTCGCCTTTGTCAACACGCGTCATGGGGCAAATGTAAGGTAAATGCTTTTGCACATTTTAGTTTAACATAGAACAAAAAGCGGATTATTTGAGCGCCCTGGACGTTAAATTGTTAACTTTTAAAGTATTTGTAATGATTATTATTAGTTTAATGTATATGTTGGTACATACCGTACATTAAATTCCTCGTCGAGATTTGTTTATTAGTAATTCTTTTATTGTGTGTCTTTGTCGTTTTGTTAACAAAAAATACTAGTATGCTTGTGTGAGTGATAAAAAAAGAAGAATGTATTTGTATATACATTTATTAATGTTGTACTTAGGAATTTAACTATATTTTGCCTGTGTATTGTGTTCTTATACGTGCACTTATGTGCACTGCTGTGATCACTATTGAAGTTTGTATACATATTGCGTATTTTTACATGGAATAAAGTTTTTATGTTATGTAATTTGTTGTGATTTGATACTAGAATTTCAATACCGTTTATCCGAAAACACCACGAAAATTGTTATATATCCATATTTGACAACAATTATCTTTTAATCTCTAGCCATTATTCATTTTTCCATATATTATTACAAGGTTCTAGATTACATTCATATCAATTTTATACAGAGGTATTTAATATACATTCAAATTCGCTTTTTGTTTGTATTTTGTACAGTATTATATATTATAATATATAATAATATATTATATGATAAAATAATTTATGTTTCATATCAGGGTTCGAGGATATATATCATGATATATATCCGATATAAATCCTAATATATCTCAAATTTTATAATATTGAGTAATTTTTGGCGTTTGTTACTGTATTTCTACTTCCCAAATGTAGATGGCGTTGGAGTAGAGTTAAAACATACTCTCTAATAGTAAGTTCTAATCTATAAATGGCAACACTTCTACCTACATTAATGGCGCCTGTCGTGTCAGAAAAAATTCTGTTTTTTAATTTTATATATGTTTATGTAATACGTGTTTTTAGTTTATTTTACCTGATCTAGAAGATTTTACGTTTTGGTTTCATTTGTCTGATTTTAAGTACCTAAATAAATAACACATTAAAAACATTTTAGTTTTCTTTTTCAATAATATATTATGTTTATGTAACACATATGTAAATAGTATACATACATAATACAATAAAATAATAATATGGCTTTCATACAAAGTTGATATATATCAAACATTTGATATACTTTCGTTCCGTAGTGCTTTAATATCGTTTGCTACTACATTTTTATTACGTAATGGCAAACTGCCCTTGTTTCGCGTCGGAAAAACTACGCCTTACGCTAAGAAATAGTACCTAAATTTTATTTTAAATTAATTTATTACTTTTTTATTTATGGACGGACTGAGATGAAACGAACTTTAAATATGAAGTGATGCTTACTACAATACATTAGTGAAAACCAAAATGAAATCGGTTAAGCCGTTTCTGAGGTTCTAAAAATTCTAATAACTGCTTTTTTAGTTCTGTTGCGTTAATAAAGCCCCCTAATAATAGTTTTTTCTGATATATCTTTGATGTACAGTAAGCGATCAGTTAGAATTTTATTATACGTATTAATTTTGGAATCAAAATTGTTTTAAAATGAAATGAAATTTATTTAAGTTTGGTTTTTGCAAATACTTACTTTTCGAAAGTCAAACTATTGGAAGCGATGAAAGCTTCAAAAAACTCATAATGTGAGTGGTTTCGGTAGAGAAAGCAGCAAGAAATTCCCAGGGGTATTTTTTTGTCACAGTTTGGACAGCAATTACTACTACTTAGGCATATATTAAACTCATGTCCAAGCGGTATTGTTTTAAAAATAATCATTGTAATATTCATTCTTGTTTATTGTTGTGATATATTACTCTCGCAGTACTTACTAACCATTATGAAACCGCATTGCAATTAGTACGATAAATTTTATGTATTAACTGTGAATATGATACAATAGTTATTTTAAAGAAGTAATTGCAGAAACAGACAAACCATATCACCATTATTTATATTCGAATATAATTTTTATTTGAAATTTTATACTCAAAATTAAAATTTTGTGCCTTAAATTTTTAACTGTTAACATTTAGAACTTTTTATGTAGGGTTATGGCGAAGAAATAAAAATCAATAAGAGATTGCGTTAACTTCTCTAAGCGCTGGTTGTCAACGTATGCACTACTTGTTAACAAATATTGAACGTTTGTGTAATGCTCCTCTAGCCGTTACGCTAATAAATTTTCTTAGATGTATCATATTAGGGCTATAGGTTACGACTCCTCAATAATATAACTGCGGCGCTACAGACATACGAATTGTGTAAGTCATTCATAAGTCATCGACCTAGTTTTTGTGTCAAATGAATGACAGATCAATTTCGTATTCTATCTGTTGAAACAATTTGTTGATTCGGCAGTTAACACCACAATTAATAGAATTGTTTGTAGATGCCAACATTACTTTTCACCGCATGATTTTTCAACTATGTACAATTTGTTAAATAATCTATAGGTATTTTACAAACGCGGGCAGCGCGGCGTCGTGCTTTTATTTTTTCAGAGGTTGATTCTGGTCAGTCAAAATCAACAAAATTCCTGAAGACTTTCTGTGTTGGAGTAACTCATATGGTACGTTACACCAATACACCAGGTTACCGTCACCTTCTGACTTGAAACCCGATATTCATAATGTCTACAATCCAACGCGCCCGAGAAAAGTAGGTAGAGGAGGAGGAGTTCGCCTACTAAATTTTATTTTGTACAATGACGTATCAAAAAACTTTCCCTGTTATTGTGAGTTAATATTATTCGATACGCACATCATAGGGGACATATTAGATGTTTAAAAAAATCACTCATAAGGTTTTTGTGAATTTTTATCGAATTTCAAGATTGATAAAAATAAAAGTTTGGTTTTCGACAGGAAATACGTATGCTTAAAAATTGATTGCACTTCTAATTAAGCTAACGTGCAGTATTTAAAATAAACTATCGTTGCATCCCTTATTCACACCGAATTTTGTTCCTTACCACTTAACTTTATGACTATGTTAAAATTATATTCCAGGGATGCCTCGCACATTTAATTACTATGCAATATTTATTGTCCACGACACCCATATCACATAACATAACAATATCCATATTTGTTACTAATTATTGTTATCAGTCGCTAGCAACCTGCTCTCACATCGCTTCGGGAAACACGATCCATATGTTAACAGAGACGTAGTAATCGCGCCCATAGTATGGTACTCGTTTTTATAAATCTTTTATCAATGCTTAATCTATATACTTAACTTCTTTTTTGTATCACGTGTCATGTATGTTTCTTGAAGTCGATTAAAATAGTATCGTTACAGTAATCACAGATCGCTTTAACATATTATTCATACGCGAACTCTTGTATATACTCATTCGTATATGTGTTGACATCGTCTATTAACATGTAAGTGTATCTGCCTACTGTGAGGAGCGTTAACAACGTGTGATTTTCCACTTCACCGCCCCAATAGGGCCGGCATAATATCCCTCCATTATGCAGTTTATCTTGTGCATCTCAGCGTGCATGGTGGACTTTACTGAAGTTGAGACGCAGTGAAATTTGTCTTTTGTTTCATATAATGTACAGACATCTATTATATTATTTGTACAGCAGATTTAATGCATGATTCAAAATTTCATAACACTTCATTACTTATTTTCTCGTGTATAGGTAAGTTTTAGAAATAAAACTTTATGTTGATTTACTTTGTTTATATTATAGGTATACATGTAATGAATAGATGTAAAAGTTATTTAATATTTTCGGCACATGTTGCTTATTAACAAAAATATATTAAACACATTGTTTACATATATTATTCTGATAGTAAATACTGATATTATAAAGACAGAGTAGGAATTTGGTGTCTTTGTGTACACATACACGGAGGGTAATCTCCGGAACCTAATTATTTTACCATTTGAAGGGTACAAAGTATATATATGAGTGTAGACACACATATATATACGCTTTGTTTTGTGCTACAGATTAGTATGGATTATACCTTCATAATATATACATAGAGAGATAATTGTTCAACCCGAGCGAAGTGGAGGCACTACGTAGAAATGTATAAACAAGTTGTTTTATTAATCGATTGAAATTAATTGTAAAAAAATATGCTTTATAACGTTTTCCAATAAATTGTAATAATCGATCGCTATCTTTACGGTGTTTGGCAAAATTTAAATCATATCAACACGATTAAATATTTTCGTATTCGTAAATGACAAAGACTCATGGAAATCAGCACCCACATATGCAGGTTACATTGCTGTTATCTATGTATATAATTTTTGAACGGTGTTTAAAGACTTTCTTCGCCGTTCCTCCTCTTCCATGATGAATCACGTTGCCAAAACATAAAAGCAAAAAAAAATCAGTGACACCTACATAAATAGGATAGACATTTGAATATGTACAAAAAATATTCAATTTTATTGACTTCATATTGTAGCAGGTGGCAAATGGTGTACTAATTAAGCAGGGAAGCTAATCTTGTTTAGGTGGCAATATGTAAAAAAAAACACGCTTGAAGTTGCAGGTACTGACGCACGATATAAAATGGTGTGGCATCGTAATCGTACTAAGCTGTTTTTTATATTCATATCGATTTTCTCCCTGCTTGAGCGATTTACTTTTTTTCTATTAATATAATGTATTACAGTGATTAACAACTTTCTGTATTGAGTAATATAAGCGAACTATGAAAGTGCCCGAAAAAAAATTACTGATGTATGCAGTCTATGGTAGAGAAGCTAGTTGTCAACTGATCAGTAGGTGCAGGGGGTAGTTGCCAACCGGACGGTTTTTATGATGAACGAGGTAAGTGTTGTGGCGGACATAGTACGGATCGGACATGTGGCAGTGCCAGTAACTCTGTGTGTTAGTGAGCGCATGAGTGATAATTCTTATTGTTCCCTAACGTGGATACTATAAGACGCACCGGATATTACAATTTGAAATTTTATAATTTTATAAAAAAGAAAAGAAATATCGGCAAAAACACAAAAATCGTGATTACCCGTTACAGTTAAAATGCATATAAAAAGGTTGTGATTAATTGATTTTGGTAGCATTAACAGCGACTAATTACTGAAGGACAGACGATACAACTGACAGTGTTTTACACAACTGTAAGGCGCACGAAACTTAGTGATAACGACTAGAGAATTGACTAGTAGATAGTTAAGAAGTGTTTATTTAATGTCCATTAGCCGGAAATTAATTTTACCCGTATTTGACATCCTTACTCTAGTCCTAACATTCATCTTAAATTATTCCATTTGTACTCCATCCTTTTATAACGTATTATCAATTAATCTTTCGTGACTTACTATCGATACGACTTTAGTTCGAAACAGAGAAAAGCAATTATTAGTTAGAGAGAGAATTATTAGTTATGAGTTTTATTATTTGTATAGATATAGATATAGATAGATATTTGCTACTTTGCAACATAATTGAATGTAGTGACATCAGAAGCATCAGAAATAAAACAAATGAACATATATTTTCCAAAAAGATGTAACTCTCTGTCAAATTGTTTGTAGTCGCGTTCAAATAAAATGGCAAGTAAAGGCGAAGCCGTTTACTTCAATTCATTCTCGCACTTTATTATTGTTACATTTAAAAACTGAACAAGAATATTAATTATTTTGCCTGTACTATTGATCAGCAATATAACCGTAGTAGCATTAGTGTGTTAAAGGTATCATGGAAAAAATTAGGCGAGACCCTGATCCTATATTTACCATAATGATGCGACGGTGCAGTGTCCACAACTTTACCATGTATTCGTATATGGAAGCCTGGACTATCCATCCACCCTTTCGCAAGCATTGCATGAGATAAATCATTTATGAATTTGACGGAGTGCCTTTTTGTCCCCGTTATCGTTAAATATTTATCGGCTTAGTCTGTAAAATATTTTTGTTAGGAACTCTCTCAGTTACAATATAATAGCTGGAAATTGATGCTCATGTTGCTATAATTGAAGCATGTAATCTGCTTCCAAACATTACATCAAAGTAAAGTTTGTCGACGGCTCAGGCGGCTTTATTTAATCCGGTACTATGTTCGCCGTATGTGGACTACAGTTTTATAATACTTCGCAAAGTTGCTTTATACAGTGACCATAATTAAGTTGGGTAAGCAGGAAATTCAAATGAATTCGGTAAAAAAATAAAATAAAACATACTACGTTATGGCCTGGTTTTGGTAAATTGGTAAAATACATGCGTGAATACTAAAAGATTTTTTTGAAAATATATAACAATGTTTCAAAAAGAAGTAAATCATCAAAGTGTTAGATCTCACAGAAATTTGGCAATTATTTACCATTCCGTATTTCTAAAATAATTATCAAAACATTTCTGACATAGCGGAGTTGATGTCCATAACCATAAATTTTTTTTTTTTTGATTCGGGAAAAAAAATACCTAGTGCCAAGTTGCGACTATAAGAAACATTACCAAAAAGTTGTACGGTATGTATATTGTCTTACCATGAGTCTGGTGGTGGTAGTGCCTTGTCAAAATCTGCAGCTTAGCGTATTTGATTTATACAGCTTATTCTACCGCCCCTCGTCCTACCAAAGACAAGGGGCAATAACAGTAGAGCACCAGCGAAAATAGGACGTGGGGGAGGGGGTGCTAACGGTCATCTTTGCAAATCTGGGAAGATCGTAGCATTAAGCTAGTGTTGTTGGTCTCTACATGATAATAGTGGATTATGCTGAAAAGGCACCGGTCATATAAAAGCTGCATAATTTAATACGAAGTATGAAAAATTACAATTAACACAGACGCTTACTTAAATTGGCAGGATATATCTGGAAAATGGTTTTCTAGCCTCGCAGCTTACAGCAGTATAAATTCTATATTGGAGCGTATAAAATGTTCTTCAGTATAAAAGCTGCTATAATTTTCCAATGGTAACGCTGTATGCGCGAGATAGGATAGGTCGTCGAAGTGAAAAAGTTACTTGCATTCAGATTGCGGTTATCAAAGAATTGAACGGATTGGACCATTTTTACTAGTCGAGCATGGGATTCGCACTCCGTTCCTTGCCGTGCCTGAGGGATTGGACTTTTTAACTGCTACACTTTTTTTTAATATTCATACAATGGGCCCATCCACGTGTTTTTTTGATCATTAAAATATAGTTTTGTCAAAGCGTATTGATTTCGAGTTACATATCGCGCACTATTGATAAAAACTATTACTCGTTATTTTATTATCTACTTGTTGAGGTTAATTACGTGAATATGTCTGTTGTCTGTGGAACAATTTTGAAAAGTCGGTGAATTCTTATACTTCAGTATTTATTAAAGTGTCTGAATCGTTGTTTGTATGCAATTAAATTTGCGTTTTTTAATCACATTTTGTAGTTTCTTCTCGAAGTCGCTTTAAATTTTTTAATCCATACTTTTTATCTTGCCCTTTTTTGTATAGATGTAGTTATATAATAAAAAAAAATGGTGTATAATGCTACGTCTGCCAAAGGCGCAACTGAGTAGTTTCTATCTACTAAGGTTTCAGCTTCAGTTTGCGAAGCTTTAGCTTTCATCATCAGTTCGGAATTATGAGATGATTTCTCCTTAGATGCGAACACCTCAGCTCAGCAATCTAACCGGTATTAAATGTAAACAGCTCAAAACAGTGTTAGATTATTGTAATAATTTGTTTTGGCTTCACATCATCGTACCCCGAGATGGTCGATGATGGAGTGGTGTTGCAATGTTAATGTTACCACAGTAAATATGTTTAAAAAAGGCACCATTTTGTTTGTCGATCTGTTGCAAAGTTCCATTCTTTATATCTGGAATTAGAGAGATATATATAAACATATTTAGGAAATCAATCTTGTAAACACTTAAAAAAAGAATAATTAAAATTGATTTACTAAAACCGGAGGAACGGCTGTACACACAAAAAAATCAGTTAAAGCAATGGAGTTTCGGGGATATTCAGTAATCCGTTCGAGTTGTGTTAAATTAATGTATTTTGATATAGCTGGGAATATGTATACCGGGGCTACAACTAAAAATCGTATTTGCTTAATCATCTTGAGCAATATAATAATGCAGATAAAGTTGACATGGGTAGTAAATTATAACTAATACTAGTAGTTGCAGAGGTTCAGGTTATTAATTATTATTGTGTATTGCGTCTTATTACTTACATTAGTAGCGCGCTTCCACACGTGCATCGCGAAGCTCGTTTACTATCTTCATACTGCCACTCATATGAAACTCAACGAAATGCAGCCAACGGACGGAGAAGTTCGATGTGAATTCGAGATTTATTCACAATTTTTAAGATTCATAACGTTGCATTTGTATTGATGTAAGTCTGTGGACTGTATAATTTTTCGATTTCCGTTGTTTATCTCAGTATGTAACGTTTTCGACGTCCAATTCACGCTCACTATTTATTACCTTTTATATTTCAGTGTAAAACATTTGATACTATATCAAACTTGCCATCATGAGCCCGCTACACCAGACATAAGACGATATCTTTTTCTAGTAGCTATGAAACACCGTATCAAGAATTGTTTGAGTATGACTTCTTAAAACTGATTTTGAAAATGGATATATAATAATGTGTAGACGTGATAATAATTTGCTCGTCAAGTGCGTCGGGCACAGGGACGCTGTGGATTTTCAACAAAAAATAAAAGTATACGGCGGCGCGGCGTATCACCACAATAGGTTTAACAAATACTAATAATTAATTATGTTTTAAGATCCAGGCAAAAGCTGTTAAAAATATTCATCTAGAGTCAAAATTGTAATTGAAACATTCGAACTTTTCGTTTACGGGACATTTTAAAGTTACGAACGTTGTTGTTAAAATTATTAAAAAGAAACTCTGTGATACCAGTATACTTTCGAGTTCACTTGTTCTCAATGGCGTGTGCATTCAGCATACAACTGTCTACGGCCTTATACTCACTGAGATGAGATATGAAATAATCAGTGGGAACATAGGGTTGCAATGACGAAAGTCATCATGCTAGTGTATTCAAAGCTTGACTTGAGGTACTGACTGGTACTGAAGTACTGAAAGGTACTGACTTGGCCGTCCAAATGAACCTACCAATACTTAGGAAATGATCATGTTTGTCACTGTTATATCGAATTTACCATAACGCATTAAATTGCGATTTGTGTAGTGATACTTGCATATAACACAAAGTTATAATGTCATCTGATTGACTATTAAGGCGGAGATCTGTTAGAAAAGGTTAAGGTTTGTCTAGCGGCCACTGGAATGATCAAGAGTGACGAAAGCCTCAGCTTATTAACAAAGTAGTCTATCAGGTGTCTCTAGATAGACCACACAAGAAACCAAACAATCGGTTACTGAGCACGTCGTGACCCTAGACGCCAGTGTCGGTATATTTTTAAGGTACAGTGTACATAAATTAATTTTTCTATCAGCCTTAAATTATTTATTTTTTATTTATGCAAGTACGTGACTATTATTCGAAAGTGTGATTAAAAAGTTACTGATGCATTTTATTCACGAATAAAACTGTTTTTGTGAATATTTTCGTTATAAAGAATATATATATATATATATATATATATATATACAGACATATATATATATATATGTTTGAATTGATGCAAGGCTAAATTCAAATACAGTCAATAATCTGATGAATAAAACTGTCAATACTATGGACTGTTCAAGTATTCTTTATACTTATATTACATATAAATTTGACCCGATACGTTAGTTATATTTTCATTTGTACTGCAGAAAAGTTGTTTTTGTGTTGGGGCACTTTTAGTAAAATATACTGTCTAATTAGGTACATCAAAATAAAATTAAAGTAAAGTTGGCTGTTAACATGATATACGCGGACTGCTATTTATGTATCCGGAACTTGCCAAATACACAAGAATATTTAAAAAGTTACTACTACATTTAAAATGGAATTCTTTGAGTGTAGAATAAATTTTGTTTCATGTGACTGTTAACTGTGTTCCCTGTGGCTTCTTATTTTGAAAATTGCATGTCTTCATCGAAATGAACTTAACTCGTGAACATTATCGTGCCGTCATTTATTACGATTTTCGGCGTGGGCTAACTTAAAAACAGTGCATCAGTCAACTCACTTCGGCTTTTGGGGATGAAGCACCATCAAAAACACTCCATTACAGGTTCAGTGAGTTTAATCGCGGGCGGTCTATGTTCACGGATGTAATTAAAGATGGTAGTCCTAAATCAGTTGTTGTATCACAAAATATGGATGCTGTGCGAGAACAGATAATGCAAGACCATCATGTTACATGCCGCGAGATAGAGGCGTCTCTGGGCATAAGTATAAAGAGCATACATAAAATATTACACGAACTGTGTTGGCTGTAAAAAAAATTTGTTCGCTTTGAATTCCCCATAACTTAAGAATCGATCAAAAACAGGTTCGTATAGATTGGTGCAAAAATATGTTCAAAAATTGTGATGCGTCAAAAACAATTAAATATCTACTCAGGTGATGAATCTTGGATCTATTTTTATGACCCCGAAACTAAACAGCAATCAACGGTGTTAGTGTTCCAAGATGAGCCAAACCCGATAAAAGGTATTCGTGCATAAAGCACTTTGAAGCAAGTAGTCGCCTGTTATTTTGGTATAAATTGACATGCGGCTACAGTGCCACTAGAGAATCGTAAAACGGTTAATTCTGAATGGTACAAGACCCTTTTGTTTACCTGAAGGTTTTGAAGAAATCAGAAAGAACAATCGACAACGCAGAATCATCTTCATCATGACAACGCTAGTTCTCACAGGATTACTGAAATATCTCAATTTTTGGAAGGCCAAAAGATCGAACTAATGCGTCATCTGCCTTACAGCCCCGATTTGGCACCCAATGATTTCTATTTATTTCCAAATGTGAAGAATAAATTTCGGGGTAAAATTTTTGAAGCCGAGAAAACGCCGTCGATGCGTTCAAAATGCTCGTTTTGAAGGTATCACAATCAGAGTGAAAAAAGCAATATAATCATAATAAATGATAGATATTTGTTTCTTTTTGTTAAATAGCAATCCTCGTAGTACTTAGTTTTTATTGTCCTCTATATATTTGATTAGTAGAAGATATATCTATGGCAACTACATACGTATATTCAGTGAGATAATATGCCGATACCTATATGTGGTGGATTGTTGTCATTAATTCAAAGTGAAATACAAATTTTGCAGTATCAAAACAAGCACTCGGTCGTCATTTTACACGATGCGTCGGATATGTATTCGTACATATCTGTATATGAAATGTGTATCGCGATGTCAACGCCTACACTAGAGTAACACCAGTGTCTTAGTGCTTCTTATTAATTTCTACGTGTACGATTATGTGATTATGTGTCGAATACTATTACATTATTTCTTACAAATGTTTCAATTGATTAACTCAACTTCAATTTATGGTATAAATTTGTTCATGTATTGACATAGCGTCCATTTCAAAGAGTGTTTATAAATCCTACTAAATAAAATTTCATTTAATACTAACAATTTATCTTTAATTTACTCAAAGCTGCATCGGTCTCGGTGCTTAGAACAAGGTAAAGCGAAACCTGAAAATGTAAACAGGATTCTAGTCGAGGGAATAAAACAAAATCCAATTCAACAGCAATTTCAATTACTACGAGGTTCTCTGCCATCGATTTTCTTGTTGCGCACGAGATATATTTAACAATGGTTAGCTTTGCAGCAATGCAATGAAGCATAGCTTTTTATTTTGTATGCTGTTTCCCTTTATATTAACTACCGGCCCGACCCGAATTCATTCGGGTTCAACAATTCATTATTATACACATACACTTGACATATAGTGAAGTCCATCCGTGATGTACCTTTCAAATGGTAAAAATTTTTTTCAAATAGGTGGTTCCAGAGATTATCTTCCGCATTTACATAAAGTTACAAAATTCACACTCTTTTTATAATATTAATATACATTGGGCAATAAACAGGTATCTATGTATATATCCTGCATGCTTGCTTTGTAATGCATGCTTTAAAATGATTTATTTTAATTAATATATTAAATCCTTTTCCATTGTTAATAAAATACTTTATTATTCATCCACTTAAGTTTAAAAACTTTTTTTGACTTGTAGTGGATGACATTTGAAGTTAATACAGTTTTTTTTTTCAAATATATTTATTCATTAAATAATTTGAATTAATTTATTTTACTTTTATATGGGAGAAAGGTGGGTCTTAAGATGAACATGGACAAGACGAAAATCATGTCGAATGTCCATGTCTCACCCGTACCGGTTGTTGTTGACGGCGCTGCTCTCGAAGTTGTAGACGAGTACATTTACCTAGGACAAGTAATCCAAATGGGTAAGTCCAACTTCGAGAAAAAAGTCACTCGTAGAATCCAACTCGGATGGGCTGCGTTCGGGAAACTACGTCATATCTTATCGTCCAAAAAGTTACCTCAGTGCCTGAAGTCGAAGGTGTTCGAGCAGTGTGTGTTGCCAGTGATAACATATGGATCCGAGACGTGGTGCTTCACTATTGGCCTACTGCATAAGCTCAGAGTCGCCCAGCGGGCTATGGAACGAGCTATGCTCGGTATTTCTCTACGCGATCGAATAAGAAACGATGAAATCCGTAGACGAACGAGGGTGACCGACATAGCTCAGAGAATTAGCCGGCTGAAGTGGCAATGGGCTGGGCACATAGTTAGAGGAACCGATAACCGATGGGGAAGAAAGGTCCTCGAATGGCGCCCACGTCTCGGAAAAAGGAGCATAGGACGCCCCCCGACCAGGTGGACTGACGACCTGAAGAAGATAGCGGGCATCCGCTGGATTCAGAAGGCACAGGACCGGTCAGAGTGGCGCAAGTTAGGGGAGGCCTATGTCCAGCAGTGGACCTCCAAATATACTAATATATATAATAAATATACTATAAATGTATATACAATATTTATATTAATTGTAATTATTTAATAAAAATTAACTAAAGTATTTTTTTGACCTAAGCAGGCATTTACTCTAATATTTTTATAATACTTGTTTTTATAATGAGTTCTTATAGACTTTTTGAAACTAGTATTTTCTCTCTGTTTAGATTTGGACGATAAGTTTAATCTTTGGTACATAAATAGTACCCTGCTTGGTGTTAGGGTTTCGCATAAGGATTATATCATCAATATTATTATTATTAAGTCTCATATTATTACTGGTATTATTATCTTTTCGTGAAGCCTGCCTGGCTAACCACCCTCCTGCTTGAGTCAGGCGCCAAACGTCTTGACGGGTTCCGGCTGGGAGCTTGAGAGCCAGTACCGTATTTCTAACTTTCTTCTTATTTCCTGGCCGACAACGCATCAGTAATACCTATGGTCTTGCTGATGTCCATGGGCGACGGTGATCACTTACAATCAGGTGGCACGTCTACTCGTTTGTCGGCTATTAACATAAAAAAAACTATTCACAGACGGTTACCCGGTAAAACTACTATAGAATATATAAGTAATATATATTCTAATCTATGTAAAGAAAAAGGCAGTCTAGTAGATTATGTAACATTTCAAATCAAAGGGCTCTTTATGAAGGATATTGTTTCACTTTGTATTGTTTGATATGAAAGGATTAAACTAAGTTAGAAAGTTGTTATTATGTAATTCTAAAAGTTATTGCTTACCTCTCATAAAACAATTCATCCTAAGGCCAACGGTTACAAAATTTGTTTTTTTTTGACACCACAATGTCTATTATTAACTTGTTTATAACAACACACTTCATATTTTGTTATAAATACTATTTGTGGTGAACACGAACCACAGCTTTGTCTTGTGTGGTGTCCCAAACCATTATATTACAACCAAAACGTGAGTAGCAGAATTCACATGCTTATAAAGGAAAAGAAACGTGTGCAGTCAGGGGACTCTAGTAAGGGACGAAATTTTTCTTTAACTTCGAATGTAATTGGATATAGAGATATAGAATAATAATATTTTCGTCGTTTCGTTATTTCGTCTCTCCCTCCGTATTCTGTATATTTTTATTTTCTATAATTTTTTTAATGCAAATAATATATGGAAAGGGGTCATAAAGTTCCCATTAATATTTTAGAAAGAATATTTATTTGTAAGAAAGTAAATATAAAATGTGAATTATAAAAATTAATAAAATAAAAACACTTTTATTATATTACAAATTTTTATCAATAAAATTTTCTAAATTTGTATTACACATACTTACTCCACTTCTCATTTCTCTATTCATCATTGCAATAATAAGACAATATAAACTCACGTACATTTAAAACAAAACGAATCAAATAAATAAATTAGAAAAAAAAACCACGAAATTTATACAACCGGTCGCGCAAGAATCTAGGCTGTTCCAATAATGACACTCGCTCGTAATCTCGCATATAACAGGAAGGACGGAGAGACATAGAGACAGCGCATTGGGGGGCATAACGTTTTTTTCTTACGTGATGATTTTTACCAGTCAAGGCGTACTGTAAGCCGCGTGAAAGAACATCGTTACACATATAAATATTAAAAAGGGTTTTTAATATAATATATTATATAATAACTCGGCAATGTGAAAATATCAAGTGTGATTGATTGATATTGCAATACATTGGACGTGACATACATACGAATATACTAACTTCTCTGTCTATGATTGAGATAGCTTCG
This sequence comes from Megathymus violae, assembly GCA_003671415.1. NCBI lineage: Eukaryota > Metazoa > Arthropoda > Insecta > Lepidoptera > Hesperiidae > Megathymus > Megathymus violae. The sequence continues at coordinate 1,837,679 of PDGT01000018.1, forward strand.
AGTAAATTGCTAAGTGCGTATATATATTGCATCTCATTAATGTACGCTTGCCTAGTTAAGTCCATTTTAAGTCCAAGTTAGAGCATTTTTGATTTGTGGTTGTAACTCACGAGTGTTACTTAAAATTTAATGAGTTGGTAGTTGGCTGGTTTTTTTTTTGTATTGTTAAAATATCTATCTTAGGTAATAAACTAGAATGGATAAGATATATCAATATTACACGTAATACTAGGATCTCAAGTTACAGGTTAATATGTCATCGATATAGCACCATAGCGTTTCATTATGGTTTTAAATAATACAGCGCTAGCAAATACTGGTTTCACCAACAACCAGCCACTGCCAATTCGAAACCTACAAAAATAACACCTATATTATCTTAAACAACATTTATTAAATTTACAGAAACTTCTTTTTACATTACTGTATGTTAATGCTTGACAACAATCCCATCGGATAGTAAGTGGTGACGAAGTATAAGAGGTAGAATGAACTATCAGAGAGGTAGAAATCGGAACAAATACCTCCAATATGTAGAAAAAAAAATGTTATATTAATATATAATATATATAGTATATATAATATATATAGTAATAATATATATAGTGCGCGATAATTCGCGCACGCAAGCTCTCTCTCTTTCTTTCTCTTTCGTACACACACGCACCAATTCACACTATATACACTGATAATTATGTAACTGTATTTGTCCGGTTAGGTGGCAAATTTGATTCACAACCTGCTTATTCTCACACAGTTGACAACATTAACTTTTAATATATGTATGTCTATCTTGTTGGCACATAGTATGTATATGTTGATGCTGTAATAAGCACCTATTAATTATATTGAAAACCGCTTGTATGAATTATTCAGAAGCACGGGTCACACTCAAATTATCAGGCAGATGAGGCTCCTCCCACACGCCAATGCCTGAGTGCGTAACTTTTATTTTCTTGACTGTAACTATTTATTATGATCAACCCTGTATTAATATATCCTAAGACAGAATAAAATGTTTTCTTTCTTTCCAAATTAAAATATCTTGAGAATGATAGTATGTGTGGCATGTTTTGTATTTTTGGAGCTTGATGTGGGTGCAAAAAGAATACGAATTTATCGTTTATATTTGTCTCGTTAGATACATTACAATATAATATGTGTAAACAAAATAATGAATAATCAAATGATAAATTAATGTCGTTCGCTTGTAACCAGAAGAAGTAAAAAGCACCTACTGTAAATTTTCACGGTTATTTGTTGAACGATAGAGTAATAATGATTGGTAATAAATTTGATATGCAACATTTTAAGTGCGAGTTGCAACAAAGTGGATAGTGCGAAAATCTCTCTATAAAAAATACGTTTATTATATACTTTTATGGTGATAAAAGAAACTATGCCGTCGTCGATTTATTTGTTACATTTATCAACATTTATTTTTATATATAGATTCTGTTACAATACTCCCGAAGAAAATAAAGCGGAATAATCCCAAGTGCCACTTTATTGTGATAACATTAGGCATCATCCCCTGGCGGAGCACTTAGATATGGAAGCAGAATTCGTAGCGCTGCGCGATATTTAAGAATTACTTGTCTACGAGTTAGTCAGTTAATCACGTGCCTAAAGTTTACTACAAAACGAGATTTAGCTTAAGTCAAAGACTTGTAGATCACTTGAGTTTGATAAAAATCGTTACACGCAATATAAGTATATAATGTTGAATGAAATGTTGAGGGACTATCACAAGTTGTAAATATACTACTATGATAGTTTAAAAACATGTTTGGTTTTAAAAGCGATTGCTTAAAGTATAATTTGCTTAAACTTAGGAACCACTAGAGGCTTAAGGTCCTTCGAATTTAACAACTTGCTCAGATTACATACAGTTTGCTTTATGAATACGAAAATATCGCTTAATCATTATTTGTTACGAAGACATTGATAAAGTTCGGTCGACGCTAACATTAAGTGTGATTTATGAATTTCATACCAATATGTTTCTGAGTTCAGAATTACTAAATTACATAATTTTGAAATGGTTGCAATAAATCAATTTCAAGTAATTCACATAACATTTTAGTTTTCTCCTGATTATAATGCCCACAAAGTACAGAAATGTTTCATTAACCTGCGAAACCCGTCAATTCATATAATTTTTTTGTCGAATGATGGACACTAAAATTAGTTGAAACCGTATTGGACGACCGCCCCGTGTTCCTCACCCGAGG
>PDGT01000018.1:1847107-1899532 GCA_003671415.1 Megathymus violae
CGAATGAATAACGCAAAGTATAAAAAAATAGAGAATATAACTTAATTACATCGTGATATTTTCAAGTGAATTCGAGAAACGTTTACCGCATTCAACAATTCCGTTAAAGTCCAAGTTGTTGAATAACTTTCAGCATAGTGAAATTAACCCGCTGAGCGTACATTTATTTCAAAACGATGACAGGGGAATATTTCAAAACGATGACAGGGGAATATTTCAAAACGATGAGAGGGGAATATTTTAAAAGCGCTGCCTGCTGCTGGCGTCGTTTCGAATACTTTTAGTTCGCTGAATGTAAATAGCCTGTAATTATCTAGTGGCCTGCAGCGTGGTTACTTAATGTATTTTAGTATCAATAATATGATTCAAAAGCCAAGCGTTCGACCGCGGCGGTGTACAAGGGTGGTGGGCGGTCTAGGTGGGGTGCGTCGCAAACAAGCTGATACAGCGACCGTTTCAAGGAATAAACTATATCGATCACATTTGTTGGTACAAGTTTAAAATATTTTGTGCATATGCTATCGAATGGAGTTTTTACAATTTGCTAGCGTACGAATTGAAATTAATCTTTTTAGAAACAATTAGATCGTAAAAAAATTACACGAGAAATGTCGTTTCCAGTACATAAGTAGAATTACGGTTGAGAATCATTGTTTCAGCCCAAGATTTCTTGAAAGATGCTTTTATAGCTTCGTGGCGTTTGCGACTTTTTGGCGGTTACTCTTGAATAGTAAGGGCTTAGCGTGCTCGGTCCGTGCGCATGCAATTTATCATGAGCAACTTTACGTTTACGGCAATCGGATTAAGTCGCATATTTACTTTGTCTATATTGGTAAACAATAGTAGTGGAAATACAAAAAGCTTCTCTTAGTTATGGAGCCACCGATTTTACAGGAATTAAATATGTAAGAAATATCCTACAAATTAACATTGTAAACATTATTATTTTTTAAATTGTTTTTCCCCTTTTTTATGTTTACTTATATATATATACATGTTTTGTCTCAGATTTTATTTAATGTACAAGTTAATGTATTGTTAATTCGTATGAGTAAGTATTTCGTGTGTGTCTGAAACCTGCACACACTTCGTACACTATTGAAATTGGATGTATATAATAATTTGAGATGGAACGTCTGTAACTTTGACTGATCAGCCGTCTGGTCCACTAGTCGAGTGCTCAAAGGCCGATTAGTTAGCTGACTTTTTTACATTACAATTTAACATTTTTGTTCATAATCATTGCGGAGGAGTTTTCCGTTTATATTATATTTCAATTAAGAATTAATCACCCCAAAGATATGTGATGTAAAGTTTGCCAACATGGTCTGCATGTGGTGATGCTTCATGGTCATCTATAATTCTTATCACTTCTGTCTAATTTAAAACTTAGTCGGTAGGTTGGTTGTTCTATACGAATTAATGACATCGGCAACAAGTTAAAAGCTGTGCGGGATACGATAAATGTAAACGAACCGTGGAGGACAGCCAAATGAAGTAAGCGTCGTTCGTTCATTTAATTGACGCTTTGAAATTGGACTATTGAGAGTAAAATATAAGGGCGCAGTTTAAAGAATAACGGTATGGATACGAGCAGTGATATAATTTAACGTTATCATGCCTAAAGTTTCTGCCCATATGATAGGGATGATTTACGAGAGAGGATTATAGGTTTAAACATGAAAAAAGTATTCAACCCCTGTTAAAAACGAATAATTAATAGAATATATACTTGTTATAAATGTATGGATAAGGTTTCCTGAAGCGTAGCGAGCCCTAGTTATATATTAGTCAATCGTAAATCGTAATTTCATTTTTGTGTTTGTATACTTTCGTTATAGTCTTGGTGAAGCAAGTCTATAGAAACAAATCGGTAAATTCGAATCGGACTCACGTGCGATAGCTTTCTATACAATAATTAATGAAACCAAGAGTACGCGTTTATTTTTTTTTGGGAAAATTTATATTCAAGATTTTCTTATAGGGTTTAAATATAATTTGGTTGGAAATTATTAGTTTTCGTTAACTTTTTAATTTTCTGAGATCAAGTGTTTCAGTGAAAATCGGGAGTAGCAGGTTAACAGTATATATATATATATATATATATATTTTGTTTACGATGTCGGGTTACAAGAAGAGTTAACCAGTGGTTCGAGCTCATACTTTCGTATACAGCTTTTGTAACTTAGGTCTTCTAACTTAGCTCGACAAATTTCTTGTTCGTTTTCCATGATGACTCTAGTATTTTTATTGACACTGAAGAGTTCATTCATTGAATTCATGAATTCATTTCAAAATCTGAGCAGGTCCGTACATCCCTACATAGGTCCTACATAGATCCTCATCTCGAGTGCTTAGTTGTGTCTACTAGCTGGGCTTTTATTTTTTAAGACGATCTGAGTATTTTTCGCTCCTGCACTTCCATCTGCACATTCTTGCATTGTCCGTTGTTAGACCTAGGCGGTTGAATAGGATTTGCAAGCTAATGTTGTCCGATTGAACATTGCACATGTGTGCCACCCTTCCACTAGAAGATCCTCATATAGCGTCCTTAAACCCGTCTACCAACTAATTCACATCCGTGTTTCATAATATAGGTCGTATAATGGAGTGGTGACCTCTAGTTTGCGGTGTATTTTGTTCAGTCTATTTTGGGACGTAGCTCTATTTTAACATTAGTGGGCTTCGTCGCCAGGGTTGGCGAGACCGACTCTGATACATAGTTGTTTATTCTGTACCAATTATGTTATATATCTTTGCACTGTTTCGTCCGTTGAAAGTGAACCTTACCGTGTTTCCAAAGGGATGGGAGTTCGGGATATACCTCAGCTTTTAACCGCTTTGAAATATTAAATTTCGAATTTATATTCGCATTGCATAGACTAGCGTCTGGCACAGTATTCTGGGAGGCGGTGTTAGCCACTCTCTACATTTTACATTGTATAATGAGTGCGCAATCGATATTTCTTGCATTCGCATGGTGAATTTAAAACAAATAGCATTGTTTCAATACATGTTGACTTGGAATTCTCACTGACCGTTTTCGTTGAATGCGCATCCAGGCCCAAATCCAATGCAAGACGCACGGTGTACTTGGCGATGCACGGTGACGATGTAGTTGTGCTGCACTGATAGTAATTGTCCTTCAATTAAGTAGGCCTGCCTTAGCCAGTCTTACCTCAACGATCATCTCGGCTTCTGAACTGGTGGTGGTGGTGTTTGGGTAGTCGGACCTGGATTTTCGGTTTCCATGGTTGGTGTGGCGCCGATGTAGGAGCATAATGTGCATCAGCGAGCGCGTTCCGCTTATTATTTCATCACTGAACCCTCGTCTAGCCAACCGTTGATGTGCTGGGCGGCCTTGCATTCCTTTCTTCCTGTCTGATGAATGTGATGTCCCTCTGGGATGGAAATTTTTGCATCGTTGGAATATATTGTATCATTGGTTGTCTGCCTGTTTGCCTACGTAATGCGGCCTCAATAGGATTATGTCAAAACAGTGGTCAGATACACAATTTTTATGTTAGGTGGTAAATGAAGAATGTATGTATTTCTAATAGCAATGTTGGCTTTCTTATAATCACAGATATAACAGATATTAGTAAGACGATATACGATAAGACGACATATTAGGGCACGTAGTAACGAGGTCAATATTATTTTAGAAATATTTCCAGAAATAATGTGCTTACGAGTATTACTAGGTTGTGGTTTACTTACTTTTGATTGATAATAACAGTGTCTCTATGAGGTGATATTATATAGAGATCATATTTGTTAAAATTGTGAAAACATATTACATGTCGAGGATGTAGGATTAAGGTCTTATTCTACTTATTGACAGAAAGCCATTTTATTGGGAAGTGTATAGCGTGTTTTTATAGTAGTTAGTTGTTGTCTAATTAGTTACCATACGTCTTCTAGAGGTCAACCGCAAAATATGTTTAGGTAGCAGTGATGTGAGACCTAATTTAAGGAGCTGTTTCTTGGTCGGTAATGCCTTAAGGAACTATCCAGTGTTAATTGAAATCGGTGACGATTTAATTTACCATCATGTGACCACGACCATCTGTTCGTTTACTAACTATTAATTAAAAGATGTGTTTAGTACATAGGTCATTTAATAAGTTTTGAGACAAAGAAAAAGTATTCCACATGTAAGTACTATACATTTTAAATATTTTCTAAATACCCCTCTTGGTGTTTTATACAAAGTTTGTCTAAATTAATTATGAAAACACCTTTCGCAGTCTTGATCTGACACTTTTTTCACAGCCACAAATTCTTCGATGTTCCCTCAATAAAACCTTTCTTTTATTCTTTAATTTTTTATTTCACAATTGGCAACAAAAATATATTGCAGGTAGTTAAATCAGGGCTGTAGGATGGATGAGTTAAGGTTTAACACTAGATTCCTAATTCTTCCCTCTAATGATTCTCTTCCTGCTTTTGTTCTAAGAATGGTTGTGAGTCGTAATGTAGCAAGATTCCTCGAAGCCCTTAGATTTTCTCTAAAGCACACCTTGAAAAGGTATGGGCAAGTTACTGCAGTATTCCGAATTATCTGCCTTACAATTTTTCACCATTCACGTGTCGACGGATGCCCTACAAAAATCTAGTTAGCGTTTTTTTGCCAATGTTGCGAGGTGTTTGTAATTTTGTTGGTCATTGTCCTTCGGAGAAGAACCATAATATTTGATTTCTGGATCCTATTAATCGATCCACGTTTTGTAACTAGTAATGAATTCGAAAACAAGTGTTGATGTCCCGTTTTCAAAACGGGACCAATCCACACGAGCCTCATTGTCACTTTCCCTGGACAACCAAGCTTCTTAACTGCAAAATGTTCATGTAGGATGGTATGAATGCTTCCTGAGATAATGCTTAGGATCTTTTTTTATGTCCGTGTACTTGCATGGGATTCTTGGGTCATCTCACCATCATTTCAACATTTCCTGTAATTATTACTATTTGTAGGCTCCAATTTTTTGCTCATCATTAAAACTATTTTTTTACGCCTTTTAACCTATTGACTGCCAGACAGATTTAGAGCGTCTTGCCCTGGGTGCCAAGGTTTTATTTTGAAGAATACATGAAAGTTTACAAAACATAATTATATTAAGTTACTTATATAATATTATAATAACATTTACAGTAATTTTTATTAAAAAAAACACTACGAGATATCTCGTAGCTGGCAGTCAATGGGTTAAAATTATCAAACTACCTAAAAATTGTCGTACAAGATGGACTCGATTCTCCTAAGGCTGATTGTAACCGTTGTAAACCTAATTGTTCGGTTAAATCAAATTGAATCAAATAATAAAATCATAATCATAATAAGAGTTAAGCTTTTAAATAAAAAGCACGGGAGACGTTGCAGCAAAATGATTAGTATATTTTTTTTGATTGAGCAAATGGCTTACTGAATTGTATCTTTAAATAAATTGGCATTTTCAAATCATACTTATTGATTTGTTACAAATAGATAGAGAATAGATTTGTCATTTTAATAATTTTTCTCAACAGCTATGTTGACATTTTGAATGTTATGACATTAAAAATCTACTTAGCTTCAATAAAGAAAAAGTAACAAAAATAAAGTACGAAATCTTATAATTTACCGAAAAAACCTATTTGACAATCTTAAGAGATGTCAACCAAACTTATAACATTTTTACAGGATACTGAAAGTACCTTATTCGTGGAACCCTACAGCATTAGAAACGTTTTAGCATTTTTTAACTTTTTAGCCGACAGTCCTAATTTTAATACTAATGCATCTAATGTTTCGATAGTGTGCGAAAGAAATCCGGAGGGACGTTGAATTTATATGTTCATCACTTAATATTATACTCACTTACTCTACTAATATTATAAATGAGCTATTACCCGCGGCTGCGTCCACGTGTTGTCTTTTAAGTTTTATATTTTAATTATAAATATTAATTTAATATAAACAATTGAAACCATAAAAACTGAAATGTACGTATATTAGCATGGTTGTATTTAAAAAATCTTTCATAAATAGGTTGGTCTTCATTATTTTTTATTATGTTCATAGAAGAGATCAGTGAGTGAGTCGGTTCTCTGTCATTATACGGATTTCCGCATCGCTCTCGAGGTATTGTGTATGGAATGTGTTCCCATTATTGTTTTACGTATTATAAGTTAATGCTTGACTACAACCGAAATGTGGTAAGTCACGATGCAGCTTTTTCATGGTGGATCCAAACATAAAACTTTCCGTACAAAACATAGGGTTCTCAAAATTATCTAACTTTTTTCGAATCATTTGACCATTTAATTCTTATAAACGGCAATTGCCACCATATGTAACTGAGAACATTTCAATTGTTTTTTTATCCAAACAAGTTGCATTATTTTTAATCATTGTAATGTTAAAACTTTGTTACGAATATATTCATTAAATTAAATTGATAAAATTATAATGTTCTCAACTGTATATGGAAAGCAATTTATATTTACATGTAATAAAGTAGTGACGATATACAAATCTTAATAATATTTTATATTCTATGCGCATTACATAGTACAATTTTTAAAGATAATGTGCGTCGATGCTTTCCTCTTATTAATAGGGATATTACGAGTTTATTGAATGTAAAGCCTATAAAGTGTACTGTTCAAAAACTATTTGATTTAATTTAAATTTCAACTTCTATTTCTTAAAATATGAAATATTATTTTTCGACGCTGCCAGACATTCAATTTGTTTATTCAAATAATAATAATTTCGAATTTCAATTTTTTAGGCTTTATTCTTTAAAAAAATTTTTTTATGTATTTGTAACCTGAACTTCGTTGTTTATGAAGTGATTTTTTATTGTTTAGAAAGATAATCTGATGATGAGTTCTGAAGATAAAGAATTAAATAACGTGACCGAAAGTTCAATAATACGTTAAAATATTTTACCCTTTCGCCTTAAAAAGTATTTCTATTTACGACCCCGATGAAAAGTAATAATATTAAAATAATAAATATAACCGGAAGACTTTATCTGAAAGTAAAGACTCAGAGTGAAACACAATAAATCAGACAAGAATTCAAAAAAATATTGCATTCGCGTTTACTATATGTACCAAACATGTGGCAACTACTTAAAAAAAAACCATGAATGATTTTTTCATCGTTACTGTTTTATTATAATTTGTAATGTAATATTTTGTATAGATTTATATAGATATACTTACCTTCATAACTTATGACAATTTTCATATCGTTTTAGTACATAATATAATTCTTTATATATCCACTAGATAGCGCTGTATTAATGATGTTTCTATAACCTGTTATAAAATCAGTATTATAATTGAATATAGCGTAAGTGTCATAACAGACGTGACTGTTGCTTCTTTTACTTGCTCATGCTTAACTTTTCTTTGAGCCTAAGCAAACATGGACCAAGTCGCGGGTAATAACAAATATATTTCAATAATAATTACCGTTTCACATATCCGCCTTAAAGTAACACTTAACATGCGCTATGAGACTAACGTTTTCAGCTGTACTAACTATAATACACTTTTTGTAGATACCTACCAGATGGTTTATTGACATCAGGCTTCTACAAACAAGATGTAGGAACAGATCCAAACATCATCGCGGCGGACCCGTTCGCATCAGACGACTGTTTAAATGTTTTATCACCGGTTTATCAGTTCCTGCCACTCGAGTAAGTATACCTATTTTTTATGTAATAAACATCATTGTTGTTATTTTATTTCATACATGATAAGTAGATATTTATTTAATGCCTATTTATGTATAATCCCATATGTCCTACTGTGATCTTTACAGATGATATTTGATAGTGTAAGAAAGATTGCAATATGTATCGTGAGATATAAGTAGCATATTCATTACCGAAACTGCCACTTTGAAGGTAAAATAAGGATTTTGGCGTAAATACTATATAATTCCATAAATTGTTTGGGATCCAAAATCATTTGTTCAACAGATGTAACGTCGTATGAAATGGCATGATATTAACAAAGAGATTTTTATTTTATTTATTTCAACTACCTTAGATCTAATATTACAGATAAACCCAATGCGTTAAAGATTGTTAAGATACTAAACTGTTGCTGAACTTCATTTACTTGACTCCCACCTAAAAGGCTGATAGGAACATAGATTTAAGTCAATAGTATTAAATAGTTCTCTTTCCATATAGAAAGATCGCACAGTTTATTATTGGTAATGAACGGGTTGAAGTGGTTAAACGATCATCATCTTCTGTAGCATTCTTATATTCATATTTATTTTGTACTGAAAAAAATACTGCATTTGCTGCATTAAAAGAACGAATGTTATGAAATGTTATATTCATGTTATAGTAAAATAATTGAATGATTTATGGGGCTCTGAACTTTCGGTTCGACACTTGTTTATATATGTATACATGTCTAAAAATCAGTAAACTATAGCTCGAATCATAAACCATTATTACAGTTGTTATATTACTCGGTAGATATTTAATGAAGGTCATTGATACAATTAAGGATAAAACAGTGTCTTAAGTCTTTTTTTTTACATAAAATAAGTTAATGCTCGACAACAATCCCACCTGATGGTAAGTGGTGATGAAGTCTAAGATGGTGAAGGTACTAACTTATAATAGCCTATTCACTCTCCTCTTGAAGACTTCCACATCATATGTAACCGGGAACACCGACGCGAGCAGGTTATTCCAGTCCTTTGCAGTGCGCATAATAAACTAGGACGCAAACCGCGGCGTCCGCGCAGGTGGTAGGTTCACTACGAAAGGGTGGATACCTGCCGTACGTCGAGTTGTTCGATGGAGGAAGTCGTCTAAGTTTAGGAAATAATATGCGGGATTTGTGTCGTTGATACCAACTTGTAGATCTTTGTCAGCTGTGGATCAATAACCAGTCTGATTTACAGTGGGACTATAAATTACATAACAGGTGCAAACATCTTATTTAGTTCTGTTATACAATTAAGCGATTGATTTGCTTCACGCGGTGAGTGGCCGGTGATTTTCATAATGACAGAAATTTACTGTATAACTAGTATAATTAGGAACATAATTATCATAACAGATGACTTTAGTATACTTGCGCCTTTCACATGCAGAATGTACACAAGAATTATATGCATAAATTTTATAGGCGCAAATAAATTAATCGTTTAAGTCATATTAAAACTTCTAGAAAAATTATAATAAAAATTATTGTACGTTGCAAGAGTGATTCAATGCGTCTATATATTACTTACAGAATTTTTTCCAAGATAAATAATTTGTTATTGCGTTTCAACCAATTGACTACGATTTTAAATGACTTAACCTTCGCTTTTAGGCCTGAGGAACCAAACACGATGAACACCAGTGATGACGAACCAACGTCTGTGCTAAATGGAAGATTGAGGCCGAGAAAATCTGCTATTTCCAACCCACTATCAATCAATCATATTATGAACAAATATGACGGTAAACAAACGCAAGAAAAACATAAGCGTTCAAACATCCCCTCCAAAGCGTCACCAAATAAACCAGAGGATTTATCTAACAACTCTGATCCATCGCTAACTGCGCAACTTTTATGCCCATATTGCAATAAAAAATTTGGTTCAAAACAAACTGTGTCTAAACATATCCGCCGTTTACATATTTCAGCCTCTAAAATAGAGTCTTCTATAGTTTGTCTATTTTGCAGTCATGTGGAATCGGAACCAAGCGACATTATTCGTCATATGATAGACAGCCATCCTAACCAATATTTTGCTTGTCTTGAATGCCATACTCGCTTTCCTTCTACAAAGGAATTGGCAGAACACAAGCTAAATATTTGCGAAAAGCAAAAGATACCTTATCGTAGCAAACTACGTCGAAAGACCACCAAGAAAAGTCAAAAGGCTCTCGACTCAAATGATAAAGACGACTACTCCGGACACGGCTTTAACGGAATAGTTATCTCCTGTGAGCTCAAGCCGACTCACATACATGATGACGCTGATATTGAAGATAATATTACAACGAACTTAATTTTACCACCTAACAAGAATATATCAACTTCTTCAGCATTGGAGAAAAACGCTGTAATTGTGCTAGATGATATACAGTGGAATCGAAGGATACCATCCAATTTTTCATTCCATAACACTGATGCTGATCAAATATTATCTCGGTTAGGTGTGGTCCATAGATCGCCTAAAACTGGCGAGTCGACTAAAAAGGATTGGTTCAGGGCAATTGAGGATGCCACTCAAAAATTTGAGAAGTGTTTTGATACCAGCTTCTATTCTAAAGTTGCTAGTAATGTCCAGGAAAATTTAACTAAATTTCTGGACGGATCGTTTAATTTTAACCCTGATCCAGATAGTACAATCAAGACGCGCAAGTCAAAAAACAGTGTAGTCATAAACACTGCGGAAGGATTTCCAATATTGTTAGCTTGCGAGCAATTTTCTCGCAATACTTACGATGGTTATATACCACGCACTATAGCACCCAAGCACAAGTGGAAATGGGACAATCTAGAAAATGAAAAATCTTGGAATTCTGATCAAATAAAAAGAGACACTCATGCTAATAATTGTATCATAACTCTAGTGTCGAGTTTAGACATTTGGACACAACTACGCATGCGCCGTAAATTTGAGGATATATTTAACATTACACCTGTTGAAAAAAAGGCTGAGAAACAAAATGTCATTAGTGAGGAACTCAAAGAAATACTCGAAAGCAGGGAAATACCGGAGTCTAATTCGCAAATCGTTAAATATGTAAGCACGCCTTTACCAACTACAAATGAAGACTTTCCGACCTCATTGGGATTGATACCTTCTGCTCCAAAATTTAATGTAAAACCAGCAATTTTAAGTGGAGAGTGGGTACGACCAAGGTGTTACGTATGTTGCGCGTGTGGTGCGCAATCGCGGGACTCTCGAACATTGAGTGCACATGTGTCATCAAAGCATCCTAACGCTCAAGTTCAGCACTACGAAATAGTTGGTGAATCACTTCTAAAGGCGGATATTTTAAAGCATCTGTATGTTCCTCCAAACCAGAATATCAATAGAACTCGACCACCAAGAGGGTTTAGAGATTGCACGAAATGTATGAAATCGATTACCATTGAAGACTTGCACCAACACATGTTAGATTGTGCTGGAGATACACCGGCAGTTCGTCGAAAGTGCCGGTATCGTCCATTCGGAGTGCGAAAACGTCGTCCACGTCTACCTGATAACAGAATAAGAAAGAAAATGAGGAACGATATTCGAACACGGTCATCTCGACAAAAGAATCGGATGAGATCCAAACAAAAAATTAGAAGCGAAGTCGGCGACGGTAAGTACTCTAATTTTAAATAAATTTGCGTCAATAATATTTAATTACCTATAATATAAAATAGTACAATTTCCAATGACATTTCAGTTAAATATATATTGTTTCAAATTCACACTGCCAACTTCTGTTTAATTGGTCCTATTACTAGATTATGTTTAACCATAATCCTCCAGTTTACCTATACTAACTGGTTCGATGGTAGGTTGATTAAATTGCTGCCGCTTTTACCAGATTTTGTAATGTTTAACAAAACGGAGCTATCGGCCATTGTTATAAAGACGGTAACATACGCGTAGTCGCCTCAGCACGTTATACGCATATTCTTTATAAAGCTATGTTAAAACAAACTACCTTAGATATGTATTTGTAATAAAACTTTAAACCTCTGGTATCTTAGTATAATTTTTAGTTTTAACACAACCTTATTTTCAGAGGGCTGAAATATTTGAAATCGCCTATCGATCCAACAGAAATTAATTGAATGAAATAAACTACTTTTTTCGGTCCATATGAAGTATTTAGGTACTTTATGCTCATTATAATGTAGTCATGTTAACTAATAAATTTATTTTCACTTATTTTACTACACAAATGGCTTGAAAACAGTGCCAACTAAAACTGCATTTCTTATCACATGGCCATATCGTGTTTTTTAATAACAATCAAGCTACTTCATGTGGTGCAGCTAATTTTATAATTTGTATTGCACGGATAGCCACATGACCTAGTAACATTATTTAATAATAACTTTTGCCCTCCGTATAATGAACTAGCCATGAACCGATAAGCAGAATTATTTAGAGTCTTAAATCATGGTTGCATGTAAAAAGGCTTGTTGTGAGAAACTTAAATTTAGTTAAGGATTCATCTAATCGTTTATGTGTATCGTCCATTAAGACAATCTACACTATCGCTATATTGCGACCCTTTATTTATTTCAAATTTATTTTATTTTCGAAGAAATGGATACCTTTGTTTTTTGACACGAAAATGTAACTAAACTGTTTAACTAATTCTTTAATTTTCTAAAAATACTCTTTAAATAATCTGCTGATAGTTCAGGTCATGTTTATACGATAAATAAAGCCCCATCTTTTTCCGTAAATCGTAGCACTGAGTTACGGCTTGAACGATTCACATATCACATCAATCAAGTTCACATTCAACTCTTCATGTATGCATACCTGACGTAAAGTTTCGCCAAAGAAAAACCTAACAGTTGACGATTGCCTTTTTATGTTAAAAATGTGTTCTTTTTAACTTTATATTACAGCTGAAACAATAAGAAAAATGTTAGCTGATTTACCCGCGAAACGCCACCGAGTAGTGGTAAATCCATTGAATTCGATATTAAGACCTCGCAGAAAACTTGATAAACAGAGAGCATTGTTGCTAAGAAAACTTCATACCTCTGAAGATCTAAAGACTACTAAACCCAAAGCAAGTAACACCACTTTGCGTTACAGTAATCAACAAATATCATCTGATACTGATAGACATAAAAGTGTAACTAATGGAGATGATGAAGATAACGAGCCTTTAAAACCTAGACTAAAACGAGTGGCCTGTAAGCTAACCCGACAAAAGGAATCTTTGAACAGAAATGCTGTGCTAAAAAAACCAAAAAGAAATGTTCGCTTACTAATCGATGAAAAAGAAAATGAGGACGATGAAAAAGAATTTGATGTATCAATATCTTGTCCTGTTAATGTTCAAACCGATCAATTATCAATAGATCATAACGAAAAGAGGATTAATGTAAACGGGGACCTACCAAATGGTCGAGAACACTCTTCTGGACGTGGTGATACAAATAATAGTCGAAGAGACAACCAGCGACCAGGTTGCAGCGGCCAAAATGGAAATTCACGGAATGTATGCGCTCCAACTCAAAATGTGCCCCTTAAACATTCTATAGCTAGACTGACTGCGAATTCAGAGACTCATGATAAGTCAGTGCAGTTTCACCATCTATTTCTCGTACAGCAAGAATGCAATAACACTAATGAACACTTACCCACAGGTCAGCGTGTTCTCTTTGAAAACGAAGCAGTAGTTACAAAACTTGATAAACCGCCCTTACATTTCCATCAAAACAATTCTTTAGAGACAGTCCAAGAGCACATTGCAGATCCTGTACAAGAAAATAATTTAGAGTCTTTAACAGGACACACCTGTGATTCGATTCAAAAAAGTAAATTAAACAAACCAAGGAAAGGCCTCAACGATTGCATTGCGATGTTGAAAAACAAATTAGTAGACACCGATCCAAACGCACCTGCACGTGTATCTGTTCAATGTGGTACTGATGATCTACTAAGCACAGAACCTGCGCTTACAAGTACTTCAACTTTCGTAAGTCCAAGAATAGATGTAGTCATGAAATCTTGTCCTGCAGAACAAGTAAAAAAGTCTTCATTGAAACGTCTCTCTCGAAATGAACAGTTGCCTAAGCCTTTACCAATGTATGGTGGGCAATATTTTAACCATGACGTGTACGGTCATATAAATAATGAAAGACAAATAAAACAATGGAGACCATTTAATTACGATGCTATTATGCCAAGATATATCGATAGTCGTACAAGAAAAGAATCTTCTCGCCGAAAATCTGTTACACTGCATGATCAAAATTTTTTTTATGCTCAGCAGTTGCTAAGCGCGCCGCATTCTACTGACGATATGTTGATAAAATTATCGACTGAATCATATAACGCTTACAATTATGCACCTAGAAAATGTTCCAAAGTCAGTTTGGAACAATTTAATGTTGATAATAACAGAATATTAAGTCATTTTGGGAAACGTGGAGTTATTGATAAAAACCCTTTAGAAGCATCGAATGGATCGTTGGAAAATTGTGAAAAAAATATGAAGAACCTAAACGCAAAATCTTTGGATTCTTATAAAAAAAATACGAGGATCCGTATCAATACATCTAAAAAACCAGCAGAGATTTTAGATGAAAATGTTATCTTTGGTAAAGATGTATCCAAAAGTACAAAGAATTTTAATGAAAAATATCAAAACAAAACATTTGATATCCTCTTGCAAGGAGACGATTCAATTTACAATGCAGGAAAAAATAAAATTGTACATTATCCACAAATTATAAGACGAAAGAAAACCAACAACGTAAACACGGAAGTTAATTCCTCACAGCTGAAACAAGTAGAACTTCCATCTAAAACGGATAAGAACGTAAAAATTCCGACAAACATCTACACTGAAAATAATCTTAACGATAATTCAGTTTCAATACCTCTCGCCCACGCCAGTACTAATGCGGAAACTATATTATCAGAGCCTTTGGACTTATCTAGTAAAGGATTGGCTGCTGATCCTGATTATTCATTCAGACAAGATTTATCGTTGTTTGCCAACAATGACAGCTATGAAACTCTAGATTTATCGAATAAGCGAAGAACTAGTTTGGAGAATTTTATTGAGGATGAAGTTGTGGACTTACGAGTCAAACATAATTTAGAATACCCTGGGTTATCAGCTTTGAAGCTGCCATGTTCTTCATCTTCTCAGCAAAAGTTAAGCACGATAACTGCATTTAATTTGGTTCATCAAAATGAATGTATACCGACTGATTTATCATTAAAGCGAAGGGATGAAAATACAAATTTATGCATAAATTTATCTCAGAAAAGAAATATAAATGAAACTGAAATACAAGATTTGTCTAAAAATAAAAATAAAACTGTTTCCCTTGAAAATCGTTTCCTTGATGAGGAATTACCCACAGATTTATGTATAAAAAGGGTTAGGGATGCATTAATTGTAAAGGAATCTAATATAAATGAAACGAACGCAACACTCATAAAGTGTGATGAACTTAAAGAACAAAATAAGCCAAATGATTTAACTGGACAATCTAATGTTGAAAAACTCAATGATTCTCATACAAAAATATTAACAACAGAAAATCATGCGACAACTGAACAGAACAACGATAAATTAAATGAGGCTATTAATGATAAAAATGAGATAATAGTGACATCAACGACAGGTGTTTCTTGTAAAACTATATCTCAAATTCATAAACCAATGTATGACCCTATATTGCGCATACCGCAATATAAAATAAGACCAGTAACAACGAACTCTATTTCAAAAGACATTAATGTAACAGTGCCTTTAACGGTTATCAGTACATGTGTTGAAAATTATTCATCAAATCAAATTTTAATCAATAGTACACATTCAACGTGCATAGCACTTAATTCTACTGGAGTAAAACCTTCAATGATCGCTTCTATAGAAGCTCAAGAAAGGATAACTTATTCATTTACAAAATCGGTTATAAATAATGCCACCTCTGTAACTGGATCTGCACCTACGTACTCATTGTTAAATCGTGGAATAACAACACCATTTACGACATTTGAAAGTACCAGACCAGTTTATGCACTACCTAACGCCTGTATTTCCATGGCAAAAATTGATGTAACCACAAATAATCTTTTAAGCATTCCAAGTACTACTATAACGAGTACTTCTCCAGTCTATACTTTAGCAGGAACAACACTGGTTACGCCTTTAAATTATGTCACATTGCCTAATAATGGTCAGTCTATACCCTATCCTCCACCTCGTAATACATATTTAACTGGGATGGATAGTCAAATAAGGACGGAGTATACATCTCCCAGTTCGGCTAATATACATGAAAGAAGGACTAATAATAGTAATATTTTGATTCGAGGTGCTACGTCTGACTTTGAACACGATCAGGATATTACAAGGCAAGTGATTATATTACCAAAAGAAATTATGGCATTATTAAAAACCATGTCCGTTGTCTACCGTAATCAGCTGTTGGATGTATTATTGAATTATTTATCATCTTCAAGGCCACTACAACCACTTTCATCTACTCAGACATCGCTAATTCAAAATGTAAGACCTAGCATACTATCAATGCCGATTAGACTTTCTCGAGAAACAACAGTAGATACATCAACTGACACAGTAAACATAAAGCCTTTGTTTTCATTACCAACTGTTAAAGGCAGACGTAAACTGCAGCGCAAAGTTAAATCAAATAAAACTTTATTAAATTCGTCTGTCCAACATGCAGACTTGCTTCTGCATAACGATGTTATTGATTTAACGTATGATGAAATTGTTCCAAAAATAGACCTAGATAGTGAAGTGAATAGTAAACAACCAATATTGTTAAAAGCAAAAAACCGTCCTATTGCTCCCGTGTTAAATATACACAAGACTAATAACGACAAAACGGCTAGTTTGCGAGCCGTTCGAATAAAAGCGCCTTCAGAGAGACAACAGTTAAAGATATTAGCTAATCCAGTGGAAAGCTTGTCTTACCCACATATACCATGTGTACCTAGTAATGATAATTACGACAAAGAATTACATCAATCATTACAACCTACTATATCTTCAGATATCCAGATGTATGAAATTAGTAGTACTCAATCAAACAAAAACATTATTTCTGAAAATGAGTCTTCACATAGAGCACCGCTACAATCTATTTCTGATAATGTAATGAAATCTCATTGCAATTTAATTGTAAATGAACGTGGTGAAAGCCAGCAATCTCAGTTAATAAAAAAAGTAGATATAGGTAATACATCAGTCAATAATATTATTAGTCACGAAACAAAAACTCATGAAACAGTGACGGAGAATATAAATTTGAGCAACAATAATGATGTTCATTTTTCTATTGGAAGAAATTTCAACGAAACAGATAGAAATAGTGTTAAGATATTGCCTAAAGGAAATGAATCCACGATGACATATAATTTAAGTGGAATTGACAATGATGATGATTCCGAGGACGATATTTCTTTGGCTGTTATAGTTAAACAAAGGCAACAAAACCAAAATAAATTAAAAGTGAATACCTCCGATCATGGAATAAAAACACATGAAAGTGATATTAAAGCCAATGATAAAAATATATCAAGCAATAAACAGCCCAACCAACAGATTAAGCAAACAATATCGCCAGAAACATTCGTAGTACAAGATATCAGAGAAACTATAAACAACAAAATAGATGTTCAAGCGGCTGAAATAGAGAGAGCCAAAACAAATAAAAATAATAATGAGCCTTCACTCTGTACTGATGAAATACAACATATTTCGGGAGACGATATAGTAAAAAGTAAACAGTTAAAAAAGAAGGGGAAGAAAAGTCATATTAACACTCCAACTGTAAAAAAAGTTAAAAAATTAGATAAAAAAGAAATAAACATAAATATAACAAATGACAATGAGCTTCAAAATGTTAAAAACAGCCAAGAATATAATTTTAATTTTAATTCTATTCAGCAAGATGTTACTTCGGTTGAAACTACTACAGTTTTGCCTACTGTAGAAGATAAAGTGTCCGAAAATGTTGATATCTCAAAAAATACTGTACAAGAGCAGCCAAACGATATTGTTCGAGATGAAATGGGAAATAAAAATAAACGAAATTGTACTGAAAATATTAAGTTGCTTGAAGCTTTTCCTCAAGACATAAATCACGAACTAATTTTTGTTGAAAAGTCGACCCCTGAACAAAATTGTATTGTCCAGCAAGTAGATACCAGTGAATCATTGGATGATGATAATGGAAATTTGCTTGCAAGTAATAGTTCACTTATTAATGAATCTATGAAATCTTTCATTGAGGACGACATTGAACTACCTTTGCGGCGTAGTAAGCGTGGAACATCCTTATTTATTGAAGGTAATGATCAAAGTCCTATTTACCCGGATAATTTTTTGGAACATAAGGCCCCCCTTACGAAGAAACAATTAATATTTTCGAAACTTTTATTAGATGAAGAAAAAAGTTTGAAAATCTCTGCACCTATAGATGATAATCAAACACTACGTGAAGAGAGTACCTGTCTCCGAGCTTTACCAGAAAAGTATTCTGAAGAAAAAAATAAATCTGTTAAGCGAAAGAAACCTACACATTCAAAGAATAAATCTAAGAAGAAAAAATCAATACATAGTTCTGAATATACCATTTCTGATGAAATTCGAAAGGCATTTGTCCAGGAAAATAGTTTTCCTGAACATGATCGTGATAATATCCTTACTTCACTAAGTGCCACAGAAGATCACAATGAGTCATATCCTGATCCAAATGGTAAAATGGATTTGGATCCTAAGGTCGCACTATCGCAAAAAAAAAATGATACTGATAACAATAACAAACTATTGACTCACAGTACTATAAAAGAGCAAGATAAAATAACAGTGTCCAGAAGTACAGTTAAACGAAAAATAGAGCCGTTAGCCAATGACCACTTAGAAACCGTAATTTTTAGCTCGAAACCAAAGAAATCAAAATCAAATAACGTTAATGATATTTTGGGTACTTTTCACTCAGAGATGATAACTTCAAATAAAAGCAATCTCAATACAAGTTATAATTTACCTGGTGCAGCTAGAAGAGGACGATCTAAATCTGTTGTTGTTAAATCCTCTGGGGCAATGTTGTACGATCCATATGACATAGACTTGGAAGACATGGGTGACGAAACTGAACCTTTTAGAAAACAAAGGTCTATGTTACTTAAAACTTGTATTAATAAGTTACCTCAAGAAAACCACCGTCAAATGTGTATCACAAACAAGGACATAAATATTCAACCAGAAATTAATTTAAAAACTATTGCTGCTGAGACAATGGGTACTAAATACACCAAGGAAACTATAAGTGATTCGGACGAATCATCAAAAAGTGATGTACCTCTAAAGAAATATGTTGAAGAGAAGGAAAGAAAAAATCAGTTGTGTGAGTCGGGTAATACTACACTTTCGTATCAAAATATAAGTGACAAGACTCCATCCAATAATGGTGATATGAAACAAAGCAGAAAAAAACATAAAAAGAATAAACGATCTTCTGTAGCAATCGATAATGTTCAAAGAGAAGATAAATATTATAAGGAAGTATCTGAAGAACAACGGTCAGAACAGTTTATGGAAAGTTTTGGCTTTTTCTCTGAGCGTAAACCTAGGAAGTCAAATCTGCTGGCAACAAAGAAAATATCGGAAACATTCCATAACATTGCTACTGAATCTGACGATGCCTACTTGGATACAAAAGAGCGACCATTTAAGAAAAGTTCTCGAAGCGAACGCAAAAAAGCTGTCGACGAAGTTAATAGTGCTAAATATAATAAACATTCAGATGTTCAAAAATTACCAACAAAATGCGATAAGAATTTAAAACTAAGATCAGCAACTTTATATTGTCATTTATGCAAAAAAGAGTTTCGCAGAATCGATAATTTGGTACGCCATCAAATGAGTTTATTACATGCATCCAAATTATCAGAAAATGCATTGGCACTCAGAACTTTACCAAACCCTGATGATCTTAATTATCTTGTTATTTTCCAAGAGCATATGGATAGGGCAAAAATGTTAGAACATAAAATGAAAAGTAAGAAACAGTCTAAGACGAAGTTTAAATTTCCTACGTTCCGTCAACTTTTTCTGGATGTTCGTAAATATGTCAGAGAGAAACAACTTGCCCGCAGAAATCTTAGTCGTGACCAAGCTTTATTCTTAGATTGTTGTGAACTGTTGAACGACTCAAACAGAGGTCAAATTGAGGATCGGAATATAAGAAGACCTTTTTTCCCGTGTTGTCCTAGTAGTCACGCACTTGCTTGTACTAGTTCTGAAGAGTACGATCCGAAGACAGGTTTAAGTTTGGAGTTTAGTCGTTATGCAAAATGTGTTCCAAATTTATCCAAAAAACCGATAATACATACGTCTGCATTTTTATCAAGGATGGCAAATTTTGTAGCATTATCAAATAATTCTAAGCAAGCCAGAAAACCCGACTTTTATGCACTTCCTTTTACGTCAGGACTAGTCCATTGCTGTAAAACTACATCTTCTAGGCCAAGTATTCTAGGAGAAGTCATAGACGCTCAACCTTCCACTAGTGCGATGGGCCTGGTCTATTATTGTAAAACTCAGCCTCCTAAGCCAGCACTAATAGAAGAAATCATAGGTGCACAACCTTATACTAGTACGTCAGGACTGGTTCATTGTTGTGAAGCTCGACCTTTTAGGCCAGAAATATTAGGAAAAATCACAGACGCACAACCTTCAACTAGTTCGTCAGGGTTAGTTCATCATTGCGAAACTCGACCTCTTAAGCCAGGAATAATAGAAAAGATCCCAGATGCACAATTACCTACTAGTATAGCAGGGCTGATCTATTGTTGTAAAAATCCACCTCTTAAGCCAGGAATAATGGGAGAAATCACAGACGCACAACCTTCCACTAGTTTTTCAGGGTTGGTCCATTGTTACGAAACTTTATCTCCTAAGCCAGGAATTATAGGCGAAATCATAGACACACAACCTTCCATTGGTTCATTAGGGCTGGTTCATTATGAAACTCGACCTTGTAACCCTTTAATAACAGGAGAAATCACAGACAAAAAAGATGATTCTAAGAGTGAAGATGACGTAGACTCTTTAACAGCTCAAAATATATTAGAAAGTGAAGAAGTAAAAAATTTGGAAAATGATTTAATAACTGGACTTAAAGAAGCAGCATGCAAATTTAAACCTTTACCAAGTGAGGACAAAATAATTCCAAAGAATATTGATGATAGTTGTCCCGAAATAGAGGTAGACGTATCGGAAAAAAAACAGACCATTTCTAAAGTAAAAAGTTCCCCTGATACCAAAGAAAAGAAAAATCTCGATATAATTGAGAACATTGACATATTTGAAGACAAATTTGACAAAATTAAGCGAAAATGTAGATCTCAAGCAGCAGCAGCTAAACTTGCACAAATATCTGTGGAACCAAGTACCAGGTAATAATTTAACTTTAAAATTTATCGCTCTAAATTCAAAATTTTAGATTTCGTTATCAAAATAAACAGTAAAAGTAAATTATTGAATGAATATAACAGGAATATTTCAAATTAAATGTAGGTTTTTTTAGAAATAAAAGCAATTATTGTTTTTGTGTTGATTTATATTCCGTTTTGTTACAGTCATAAAAGTCGTAAGAAATCTGATAAGAAAAAAGGAAAAAGGAATTCTAAAAAATACAATCAAAACACTGTGCTTACTAAGGGTGCGTTAAAAGGCTACGATAGTATTAAAGTTTCAATTTTGACTTCTGAGATTAATATGTCGGCTATTGTTCCTCCTATTGTTGCTTCCTCAAAAAAAAAGAAAAAGAGAAGTTCGAAAAAGAAAAGAGACAGAAAAAAATCAATTTCAACCCGTAAACTTGATTCCAATGGCTGTAAAGAATCTTTTAATAAAAATATCGATGTTTATGAATTTTTAGACAATGAGGAGCCCGAAATTTTTGAGCTTAGGCCATCTACTCTTATGGAGAGGTTTAGAAATTTAAATAAGAAAGACATGCATAATTCCTCCAAAACTCAAACTAAACAAGAGGAAGTTGTATCAAGCGACAGCATGTCGGATGGAGATGACTTTGTTTACATGTCTGATGATTATGTATGTAGTGATGATGAAACTGAAAACAGTTTGATGTCGTGTGAATTGGGAAACGTTAAAGGTAGCAATGAAGTTAAGAAATCTTTCTCTCCTTTAAAAAGGAAAGATGTAATGGAAAAAAATGCAGTAATGGGAAAAATTTTTAAGCACAATGCTGTCCGTTCTGAAAAAAAGAGTATAAAACATAAAGAAACCACAAAGCCCAAGGCTAATCTTGATCAACTTTTTGATAGTTTACTCGAGGAAGAACCTAATTCCACGGAGATTTTGAATGACGCTAAATCTCCCAAAAGAGACAGCTGTATACCACAAAAGAAGCGAGTCTTTTCACCTATAGTTTTATCAAAGTATGATTCAAAGAATACTACAAATTTTGATTCTTCATTAAAAAAACATCGAAGCCCGTCACCCGCTTCGAGTTCTGATAGCGTACTTTCTAGAAGAATCAGTTCTTATTCATCGCGACAGTCATCTCCTCAAACATTGTCTTCTAATAGATTTGATATTACTTCACCGTTTGATTATGAGCCCTCAACATCTAAAAGGTTTGGAGACTCTAAAAAGTATAACAGAATGAAAGGATACGAGTTGACGTCGACAAAAACTTATGATTCCCTACCTGAAAAGATGTATGACTTATCTGTACCGAATAATCATGCCATGAATAAAAATTTAGTTTTGTCACCTGAAAATGATGAAATCCCATATAACGCTAACAAAACAACAGCTAAGGATAGAACATCTCTACGAAAAAAAGAAAAGGTGGTGGATTACGGGATAGGCTATGATTACAAGGCTGATTATTACGATGATGCATTTTCAGATGATGCCGGTGTGGCTCGACAACGAGCGAGACGGAAATGTACCGTAGGTAAACAGAATATTTTAGCTGAGACTTGGAGTTCGGAATCGGAATTAGACGGTGTGCCACCGAGACCGAACAGTGCCGAGTCTGTGGTACTTAATGTAGCTCGCAAAAAAAAGGGGAGAAAAAGAGAAGGACAGATTTGTGGAGGACGAAAAGGTAATAAACACGTTTCGGTTAAAAAACAAGATTTCGAAAGCCGAGTGACTAATAATAATCGCAACACTGGGGCGAGTAGCGGTTTGGTCATGACAAACCGGCCGAGTGGCAGCAGCTCCGCCTACACCCAGCAACTCTCCTTGCCTGGTCCCTCGGGGATTGGGCCGAGGTTACGCCCGACTACATCCTTCTGGGCAGACGGAGACGAAGAGCCGGAGCATGTCCAGCAGCACGGGTGGATTGTTGGTGACAGCCATAAGAAGTTGGTTACGATGCTAGCGCATGCAAAGGGTCGCAAGCGTAACAATGATGACAAAGTACGTTTGATGGAGTAGAACTAGCATTTTAAGGTAAATAATAATCTTGTAAATATTTTGTACATAACATTCTAAATGTCTTTCTTAATGTCAAGTGACATTTTGACTAGATAACCGTAAAAGCTATGATTTCATGATTTTGAGTTCTGTAAATACTGTATAACTTTTATAGAATATTTCAGTCAAAATTTCAGTAAGCCTATTGCAATGGCTGTAATTATTGATAATTTAGCAGCCGTACAGTACATTAGCTGAGTTATGTAGTTGAAATCTGTGAGAATTCCTCTTGATATATTATTTTAATATTTCGAACACAAAACCTTGACGGGATGGAGCATTTTATGTGGACGCAAGATAAGCAACTCCATTTTACGGGTAGAAAGTTTATGCTCGAAAGGTATGTTTAACGCATAAGGTAGACTTATAAATCCACCCGTTGTATTTGCGAAATAATTTTTAATTCGCAAACAAAATATTAAGCAATCAAAGAAATCTCATACAATTACCATTAATTAGATTTACACACTTCAGAATGGCCTGTTTTCTAAACTTTGCTCAGAAGTACATCTTACAACAAATATATCTTATCTTTACGATTCATTTAACAAATTGGAGTGCATTGGAACAGTAAAATTATTATTGTAATAACGTTGATATACGTTCACTGTGCTCGGTAATGTTTTAAAATAGTTTTTTTTTGTTAATTAAAAACTTTTTGAGTAGATACTCAGATTTTATATAATTGTGAAATCTACCTTACGGAGCGTCGTTAGTGATTTTGGAGCTATTTGTAAATCATGCTTACTAGATTTATGTCATCATGATTATATGTGTTATAATATTAAAATCCTAAAAGATTGGAAATTGCATAGGAATTAGGGAAATTGTGTAAGATGCATTACCTACCTATTTTTGTAATTTAAAATGCTCGTTTTCTAATTTTATTTTCATTTTTAACAATTCTTTGAGCACGTAATTTTCTTGAAGAAATTTTATTAATGATCTTATATTTTTTTTTATATTTAAAAACATATTTAAACAATGGATATGATTTATCTATAACTCTATATTACATATGTATTATAATTTTGATCTAAAGCGTTAAAATTATTGTATGTTTAGATTTAAAGTAATCTTATTGGTAATCATATCTTTATTATATTATCTAAAGACAGTAATTAATAGTACTATATATAAATATATTGCACGATTCTATAAAATTTTCTGTACTTATGTATACAGAGTAGAGTCACTAGGATCTTTAAAAATGTATAATTAGTGTTACGAATTAGTGAAAGTTACTTTCTATTACTATATCCCAGACTTCTGTTAAATTAATTGATACTTCACTTATATAAACTCATCTTGTAATTGCATGACACTTTAGCGTACTATTAATATTATTACATATTATCTATATGAATATTAGCGCCATGTATCATGTGAAAGTACTTGTAAAGAATTTTTAAAATGTTAGTATTATGCAAACGCCCCTCGACACTTTTTAGAAATCTTAAGTTAATTAAAATTTGAAAGGACAGTTTTTTGGTAAAAAGATTTGATTAAAGACATTTTTCATAATTTCTGTTCCGTGCATAATATTAGATTATCCAAGCGTATAATTTTTATGAAAATGCATTTTATTCTATATATTACGCTGATATTAATGATGTTTTAGAAAATAGATCGATTCTGTTCAGTGATGAAGATTGTTTGGTAATGTTCGAATGGGGCTGATAACGTGGTGTTGTCGTCGCTCACTTGACGTTTCAAGTTTTGAGTTAATTCATTTATTATGTATTTTTATATATTAGATATTTTGAGTAATCGATTTTACAGCAAAAACTTCAAACGTTAGTTATTGTTTTATCTAGTCCAGTAAAAAAAAAGCGTGAACCCCTTTATCAGCCTCGAATTTGTGATCTTTTTTTCCAATTAAGTTAATATAGAAGACTTATATTCAAAGGTTTACACAAACTGTTGAATATCTTGTGTGCATTGATTTAATTGACTGTTTAAAGTGAATGTGGAAGTAAACAAGTTTAATTCTTGAATAAAGCTCAATGTTTAAATTTATTTTATTATTTATGACTACATTTCTCATTATAGCATTTAGTCATACCATGGCACGCCGAAGTGCTGCGAAGTCAAATTTTAGCCGTAAAAATTCAATTTCATGTGGAATATTTTCTTAAATTGTTTTCTAGTCGTTTCAAAACTATATTGATATTACTTAGCGAAGCGGCATCATCATTACTAGTATAGTGCTCGCAAATTGTTTCAGTCGCCTGAGGTAAATAATTCCCTCCATTTTTTTCTGTCACCTTAATGTTTAGATGATTATTATATACTTTGACAAACTTTCTATTATTTTAATAATAGACAGATGACGGTGATCTGACTAAAATAAAAAAATATAGTTATTTTAGGTGTAAGATATATTTTAAATAATCTTACCGGATGTTAATAAGAATCTTAAAAGTCGTACTTCATTGGTGGGTATTATCGACGGTTGTGTTCGGTATTCGTATTGATAGGCGACACAACACTGTATGTTCACAAAAGAAAATTTAACCGATTTTAACTATAACTCCTGAAAGCAATGAACCAAAGTTATCCAAAGATCATAACATTGGCAAAAATACAGAGGGGATCCCAAAATAAGGATGGCGAGTATGTTACGGTTTGAAGTTGTTTAGTTTTGTACACTATCTAATAAGTAATTTACAATTCAAATACCTGTGAAGACAAGAAATTGTAGTAACGATTTATTCGTTGGAAATAACCGATGTAGGCAGCTGTCTAGTAACATCCCTTTGAAGTCAATTTAATATCACATTGTAATTAAAGTCGGACATTTGTTGAATTTTATAAACGTTAGCTTAAGCTGTACAGTGGTTAAATAGTTAACACGGAAATTGTGTAATATAAATAAGCAGAGTCCTTCATTGTTTCCGCCAAGTCTCTGTGTAGGTATTTTAGAAGTCTGTTTTTTCAGCGGTACTTGAAGGTAAGAGGTACTCTTTGAAAATGTTTGGGGTAAGTATTATAAACAATTATCCATCGGCAGCACATAGCAGAGGAACAATGGAACAAGGTTAAAGTACTTAGAATATAATTATTTCATCGTCTTGTTCCGGTGTACACTAGCAGCATTTGATAGGCCAACTAGAAACCAAAATCATAGGATGATATAAATAGTACCTATTGCACGTGATTCCTAAATCATGAAATTTTTATAATATTAGATAAGTAGGTGATCGACCTCGCTCATGCACATCCTCACGGATTTCATAAGGGTCGCGTTGCAGGTCAAGAAGAACGCTCGAAAAAGAAAAAGTAATCAACTCTGACAACATTGCAATGGAAACGCAAAAAAATATGTTACATTTCTGTGTATCTGTAAGATTTCCTTACTGAACCTGGTATAGATATGCTCTAATGGGTATCTGTATTTATATTTCAGATAAATTTCTGAAGCATCATTTCACCGGTATTCTTGTTACATGCTACGAGGCAGACTATTGTTACTGCAACAAGTCATTAATATACGTGTGCTCCCAATACGGGGTGCTGAAATGGCATGATATGTAGTGCATTATGATGTCGATAAACTTAATAAATTTAACTTTTGATCTTAGCATCGAATTGCCTCATAGTTTACGTAAAATCTTTAATTCATTAAAGTACTTTTACAATTTTTGGATTCCTCAATCTCTACAGTCTCCAGATTAATGTCATTCAGCTATTCTTATCCTTCGTGTTTTTTATCCGAACCTAGGTGCACGCACCCAAAGCTGCAGTTACCTATGAGTGCAGAGGAAAATTAGAAAATACATACAAGTATATTCATACTTATATTTATATAGCTGCTACAAATTGTATGTAAATGTTGCCAATCCCTTTCCCATTATTTTCTATCCGATAAATATCGGGGAAAGGTTTATTTCCTCAAGGCAAACAAATAGGAACAAAGTAACATATATCTATATTCCTAATTTGTTACATTTGAAGAGAATGCAATCACTCAGTTATAGCTCATTAGATTTAAATCAGACTCAGATTTCAATGAGGTGGTACAATCGTAAATATTCTAGCTTAGGAGCAGGAAATAAGTAATTGATTAATGGACCCATCTCTAAGGCCCAACTATGTGCGATCAGAGTAAATTTGTATAGAGTAGATTGCATGACAGTATCTTGGTAAAAAAAACTAGTAACAGGTTAACAAACTCCTAACATATACAGATGAATTTTTCAAGTAGGCGCAGATGGCTAAATACGAAACTAAGAGGAACAACGAAAAGTATTCAAAGGACTCTCGGGCTCGATTTCGATGAAAACTAAAACTACATCATCGGGTTTTTGAAAAATCAATATTCCTAGCCAAGACTGGAAGCTGTTGATTTTGAAAAAAAAAAACACCTATTATCTACACCATTTGACTGGCGAATAGGGATCGAATTGTAGGAAGTAATGACATATGGCAAAGTTAAGCAAATGTTAAGAGCAAATTTTTAACAAAATACTTTTTTTATGTTACCTAACTATTGAACCTTAGTTGATTGCAATATTATTGATTTTAACCGCTCAAATCAACCGTTTAATTTTCTATAAATGATAATACCCGTGGCCAAAATGGCTTCATCGATTTTAATGAGACTCAATGGAAAATACAGAAGTTTGTAACCAACCAACCTTTATGGTGTATTTTACCAATCGATGTGGATGAGATCTCAACTGATTTGATATCAAAATATCTAGAAAAGCAATTTTCTTATAAGATATATGTATGCATCAACATTGGGCAGACCCAGTCGTGAATGATATGGATATCATCCCGTCGTTAAGCACGTATTCGTCCTTACACAATAAGAAAGCTTGGAAGCTCTGAAGTTCAATCAACCAATAGTAGTTTGTATTATTATATTCGGCATTTTCTTGTTGTGTATGTAAATGATGAATCTTCCGTTTAACTAGTAAATGATAGGATTTACTAAAATGATTTTGTAAGTGTAAGGAGATTATAACGAGAGATATTTTTTCTGGCTTTTACCATTTTATTTAGGTACATACTCAGGTTTTCCAATACCAGTTGGTAAATTTTGGTTTTGAGAATAAAACGATGAATATTTCTGCATCTTTTATTTTAATTACCTATCGCTCAAAACCTTACCTACATGTAAAAAAAATTTTGATTAGGTTAAGTCAGGTTAGCTGAGTTAAAACAAACGTGCGCCTTCAAACTTATGAAACGATCGAATAAGGTGAATGGGGAAGGCTAAAGGAGATGATACGGGTAGGTGAGCTGGAAACTTTCCACGGACACAAGATCATGTGTTATGAACACGTCTATACATGTCTGTTTTTGACATTTTCCGCGCCTAAGGGGCAAAACTTAAGATGAATTGAGTGGATGATGGTGGAAGTTCGAAACGAACGACGATAATAGAACAATTCGGACTTCCACCATTCAGTGTTAGTAAATCTTAAGATGTCCTAGTTAAACCCAAGATTTATCAATCTTATGGGCTTTTATAGTATCATATATAAATATTGAAGATCTAGAGTACCGGATGTGGAACCCCACGGGATCAGTGATATTATTAAATATATTGAAATGCCGCCATAGTTAAATATATTAAATGTGTATGTTCAATGCGTTGCGGGTAAAGAAATGAGTATCTGCTGGATTAAACTGCACGGTACTGAGTCCAGCGACTCAAACAGGGCGGGCCATTCCCCATAGCCTTTTACGTTGTTCAGCAGGTGTATGTTGACTCTAGGATGGATGGTTAGAGATATTGAAATGCTGCTTAAGTAAGATTTATTAATTTAAAGATAAGGGATTTACTAATCCGCGGTTTTACTAAACCGCCGATAAATTAATGGAAATACAGTCATAGTAAAATTGATTTAGTATGATGAGCATTTTTCGCAGAAAGGCTGGATACTAGTTGTTAAAAAATTCAAGAAATTGAATCACAGTGATGATTTGAAATATTTATATTCAACAAAGATATTAGAATGGACGAGCATTTAAAATATATTAATATATATATATATATATATAGTTTAAAACTTATAAGAACCGAGTGTCTCCAAATTGTCCGCATCACGTGGCGCAAACACTGTTACTCAAATCATCGCGTTTATTTAACATATTTGTAGCTTGTGTTGTGAAAAAAACATTTGTTTTACATTTACGTTAGTGATTGCCTAAAATGTTAAATTGACGATACCTTCATCTAATATCATTTTATGTATAGATTTGAGGAGTATATGAAATAAAATTAACATTTATTATGTTACTACTGTTTACTATTAAGTGCACTATCTTTCGTCCTAGCTTCATTAATATTTCATTGTCTTTTCGACATTACGTAATAATGAAAACATATTTTAATTTTGTTTGAAAATATAATGATTTTATCTGAACGAAATTTACCGCTTTAGAGTTACGCAGATCATACGTAGTCATCCGACGCATATGAGAAGTCCCCGAGATCTCATATGAGGAACGGATTATTTTCCGACCCGTCGTTGTCACCTCCGAGCAGGATCGGCTCTCTCCCGATCCCGCTTGGCGGTCTCCTTCTTTACCATTACGGTCTCACAGAAGGAGATCATGGCTTTCCACGCAGTGTTCTCCGCTAGCATAGTCGCTACTATTGTTGGTGGGGACAGGTCTCTCCCAATCCTATCAATCAGGACGCGTCGCTCGGACGCCCACGCAGGACACTCCTCGAGCGTGTGCTGTGCGTCATCCCGGTCGAATCCACAGTGGTGGCATTGTGTTGCTGCCTCGCGTCCAATCCGACACAGATATTCACCGAAACAGCCATGTTCGATGAGTATCTGTGTCAGCCTAGAGGTAACGTTGCCTTCTCGTCGCTCCAGCCAGGCTTCGAGGCTTGGCAAGATCGCACCAACAACACGTTGGCGCGCATTCTTCTCATCTACCAATCGTGCGCGCCACTCAGCCGTTGCCTGCCGGTGCGCCTGGTGCTTGAGTACCCCGAGCTCATAGTTTTTGACGTATCCGCCTCTCTGGCGAATAGAGCGAATTTGAGTAAATACTCTCGCATCCATTTTCGCCAGTATGTACAGTGGCGGGAAACGTGCCAAGACAGTAGCCACCTCATATGATATCGTGCGATATCATCGTGCGACCCTGATAGCCATGGGACGCTTCTCACCATGCAGTTTGGCTCTACTGCGCTGTACGCGGGATAGTCTATGTGACCATACCTAGGCGCCATAGAGGGCCATAGATCGCACGACTCCTGCATAGAGGCGGCGAACTCCCTCCTGTGGTCCCCCGAGATTAGGAAGCAGACGGTGCATTGCCCCTACCACCCTCTCTATACGGGGTTCCAACCGCTCGAAGTCCTGGTGACCACCCAGAATGAGCCCAAGGTATTTCAGACGCTGACTCACCTGAACATCAACACCACCTACGCGAATCGACAAACTGGATGGTTCCAACCGCCTAGGAAGGTTGTGGATCTATAACGCTTCCGTTTTGGATGATGCTACCCGAAGTCCTAGTTTGCTGATTTTGGCAACAACACAAGCCACGCCAGCTTCAGCTAGCCTTGCCGCCCTCTCGAAGGTGTTCTCCTCGGCTAGTACCATCGTTATCTTCTGCATGGTAGACGACGTTCACACCGAGGGGGAGTTTGATACCCAGGACCGTGTCATATGCGAGGTTCCACAGAAAAGTTCCGAGCACGGATCCCTGTGGAACCCCTCACGTAACAGCCCTTTGGTGCAATAAACCATCCCGACCCATATATTGGATCGACCTTTTACACAAGTACGCCCCGACTATATCGCTTAGGTAGAGAGGCACATTGTGATAGATGAGCGTCTCCCGAATTGTCTTCCAGGGCAGGGAGTTGAAGGCGTTGAAGATTTCTAGGCTCAACCTCATCACCACCCTGCCCTGTCGTACAGCCTGCTCAGATATGGAACGGACACGGATGATCGCATCGATTGTCGATCATCCCTGATGGAAACCGAATTGGTTGTCCGACAAGTTGGGGCCCACTCGAGAAAGGTGTTCGCTGAGATGGACGGCAATCACCCGTTCTAACAACTGGCTATCTCGTCTAGTAAACATATGGCTCGGTATGCACAGAGTGAATCAGCGGCCCTGCCAGCCTTTTTCAAGAGGACTAATCAAGACTTTCCAACTGGATGGAAACACGCCAGAACGGAGGCAGCTATTGAAAAGCCGCCTCAAGACAACCAGAGTTATTGCCCATACCCGACCCGGTATACAGTCCGGGCCGGGTGCAATTTTACGGGCTTCAACGCGTCTCACAACGCGTTTGAGCTACTCCTCCGACACCTCCATTTCTTCAGACCACTTAGAATGGTCTAGTGGCATTGGTGATAACAAGGGACTATCATGGACCTTTGGAAATAATGTATCCACATGACCTACAAATTGGACATCCAGAGTTTCCGTCAATGGAGGGACCCACGGTCTGAGTTTTCCCAGTGCTGTTTTGTATGGGTGCCCCCATGGATCCCTATTGAGTCCCTCAAGGAGCTCGTTTCAGCACTGCGTTTTTGCATTCGCCTCTGCGGTTTGAAGCGCATTCTTGGCATCCCTGTAAGCCGAGTCGGCTCTAGCTTTTCTTCGGTTGCGGCTCGTCGCCTTCTTCGGGCTCTCGTAAACTGGCGTCTGGCTCTAAGACGCGCAAACCGTAATCGAGCAATATCTTCAGACCACCAGTATACGGCTGTCCATTTGGCAGGCCTGGCTCGGGGCATCGAGGCATTAGCAGCGGCGATCAGTAAGTCGCGATCAAGTCGCTTGAGGTACCAACGTCGCAACGGGGCCCTACTCCGGTGTTCGGGTTTGCAAAGACGTCGCAAAGTCACAGCGAATGTAATATGTTGGTGATCTGATAGAGTAACTATCTCGTCCACGACTCTTCAACTCGCCACTAAATGCGACGCGGGAGGGGTGGCTCATGTGAGGTCGACGATCGACTCCCCCTGCCAACGCACATAGGTACTTATGGAACCCTGGTTCATAAGTTGGAGATCCAATTGCGCTGCCCATTTTTTCATAGTCTCTCCTCTCCTATTGTCTTAGGTGTCACCCCATATTCTTAAATGAGCGTTAAAATCTCCAAAAACAATCATTGGACGAGGTAAGCATCTACGGATGCAAGCAGACAAGCAGTCCAAGTAGGCCTCCTAAGCGGCAATGCCGCAGTTGGGAGAGATGTAGCAGCTCATTAACGCCACAAGGCCCCACTCCACAGCAAGGTATAGCCCTTTCCCTTTTCCAGAAGAGAACAGGAGGGGTATTCTCACCGTATGCCGTCGTCACCGAACCAACAAGGGTGATTTGGGACGTTATATGTCTCTGACACCACCGCCAGGGCAACTGACCACTCCACGAGATATTGCAGCAGCAGGGCTTACGCCAGTGCTATGGCAGTGGTTCAAGTTGCCTTGGAGAACCCAAAATTTTGAGTACTTGGGTTTCCATAGCCTCCTGGATCGGCTGATTTGTCGAGGGTTCTGTTTATAGCTCCCTTCCATTATTTGTGGGAAATACCATCATACATTTTGCTTGTGGATTGTTGCAAAGTAAATTAATACCAATTTAATAACAATGAATTTCCGCAAAGTAACGCCTGATACTATCAATGAATTCTATTTGCCAAAATTCTATATGCCAAACTACAGTATATATTCTTTACGTACATATGGAAATAAAATCAGTCCTGTGACCGTGAAAAGGTATCTAATGTTGATACATTAAATTTAGGAATTATTAATTACAGACCTAAACATAAAACAAATTGAAAATTGTTGAAGGGAATCTATCATTTTCATTCATCCGTGTACTCGGACCAGGATCTCGGATACTCGATCTACTCGTAGTGAAGGTAATGGTTATAGAACCTTTAAAATACATAAAAAGTAGACTTTGTGACATATTAAATTAAAGGTTAAACAAGAGTAATCCTGATATCATAGAAAGTATTAGAATCAAGATTAGGGCTAGAACTTCCCCATGTTTCAGGTTCTCTGGAATCCTGGAAAATTGAACAGCTACTTATATTTATGTTTAAGAACAGTCAAACACAACATACGCACACAGTGACCCAACAGTCGAATTCGAGTCTACCATGCGGCAAACTGACGTTCAAACCA
Source organism: Megathymus violae (assembly GCA_003671415.1). NCBI lineage: Eukaryota > Metazoa > Arthropoda > Insecta > Lepidoptera > Hesperiidae > Megathymus > Megathymus violae. Next base: position 1,880,463 of record PDGT01000018.1, read on the forward strand.
TTAAGGTATCACTAGTTTGTCGCTTTCAGGCCACTAGCCTTAAGCCAATTTTTCAGCGTATAAATTATATATTCATACTTCGGTCGTATCAATATATCTTGAATAGGTGATAAATTGATTTTGCCAATGCTTTTAAGAACAGTATAAGGATTAAGGATGACTTACAATCTGCAAAGACTATCGGGCGATAATGCTTATGTCACGATAAGAAAATTGGGAGATAGTGATACTGATTAATAAAATTAGCCGAAGTAAATTTGGATTTATGCCTGTATAAGGGACAAAGGTTATTTTTTTGATCCACCAACTCTATGAGATATCCCGATGTGCACACAGTAACTTTTACATGTTGTTTGTTGACCTCAAGAAAACCTATGAGAGATTTCCTCGAAAGGTTCTTTGGCTTCTGTGTGGTGAGGTGAGTGTTATATACACGTGTATGTGTGTGTGTACGACAAGTGTCCAATCAGCAGCTGGAAAGTTTGATGTGGCTGTTGGCTTTTATGACCGACGGACGAGATTATTCGTATGTTTTGGCCGCAGTATCGGAAACCATTAAGATATATACGTGCCCGGCAGCACGTCCTAGTCGCCTTTGGTGTAACCTTAATAATATTTATTGGTCTGACCTTTTGCAGTAACTGTAATTTAATTAAGATTTATTAACGCAGTATTGCTTCACAAAAATCTATCGAATAAGAATGAAGTACTACGGAGTTTAGGAAATGAAAAACAAGTGAAAAATAAAATAAATGAGTAATGAGTAACATTGATGATTAAGGGATTACTTTTTATACCGAATCTAGAACTCGTGCAGATTTTGGGGTGTAATGGGCGTAACCCATTCCTCATCTTTCATCCATTGTCATCTACAATTTCTTTAAACATCAACCTACACAAATAAGGTTTTTCATAAATTTTAAATTGATGTTCAGCAGATTCATATTGTATAGTTTATAGTTGACACTGTATTATGTAGGTTTATATATAGACCACCCGGTAGTGACCCATCTTGTCGACATAGAATTCTGAATTCGATTGCCGGTAGGTGTAAGCGTTAAGGTAACAAACAAATATTTGTCATTTTATATATGTCCATGTCGACTATAACATTTGAAATTCAGTCTGGGGCATGGGCGTGTGAACACTTATTTATTTCATAAAGGAATATTACAAAATCAACAAATCTTTCATATTTATGTTTATTTTTTGCAATTCCGTACAATCAAGTAATAAAAAATGGTAATATTGGCGGTAACAAAAAAAAAGGTAAAGTATAAAAATATGATGAATATTTTGGTCCTCAGCTGAATTTGCTTGTCAAAAAATAGGTATATACATATTTTTACATATTCTACATTAATTGAAACTAGAACTAAGAATAGTCTAGAATTTATCAAAGTAGCAGTTCATGATTGAATTTAAATAATACTTTTTAAATGTATTTCCGGTTGCATCTACGATTGAAGGATATCTTGGAAAATATGCATCTTACGCATATAGTATATGTATATGCGTTTTAAGATATACATCTGAAAATAAAGGTATGTTCGGCGTTATACATGTCTAAATCAAACCCTATGAACTTGCCGAAATTATTACTTAAATCGAGATTAGCTGTTAAACTACTTATTAGTATGTACAAACGCCTGATTAATATGATTAGCAAATAAACTTTTTTACATGTAATATGCGTATTATGTTGGGAAAAGGAGTTTTTTTTTATTTTGAAATATATAAGAATCCGTAGCTTTTAATGGAAAACAAAGAATAAACTCGAACTTAAGTAACTAGATGATTTTATAAACACTATATATTGTTTATGATGCATGGATATAATGGATATACACTATCCACGTTCTGACATGTCTAAAAAGCAAATATTTTTTTGCCACTTCCACAGCTTATGTTACGTCGTATTATTATAAGATACTAGATGACCCTGTGAACTTCGTATCACCTACACATATTTGTGAAAAATATGGTCAAAACGTAACACAAATTTTTTATCTACATTAAATGCAACACAGTTATAAACTTAATTAATTTAAAGTTTTCTGATGTACTATATTTTTTGTCTGGTGTTTCTTGTAGTGTAGGATCCAAAGTTTGACAATGCACACGATGTAACCAATCCTCAGACAAATCACCCCTATATTTCATCCACAAATCTTCCGGATTCGAGGGGAAAGATGTCGATATTATAATCGCAAACAGTATGCGAATTTGATGTGACGATGAAGATTGACACGCCTCACGGTAAGTCGCACACAAATATCCATCAACTGTTCTTAGTTGTTGAAATGATGTTGGACAACGAACATTCACCACCAACAATCGAAGATAATAACATTCATCGTTATTTGGATTTACTGTGTAGATGCGACCTACAGCGTCTAAAGCAAATACGTTTGGGTGGCCTTCAACTGGTGTTCCTTGTTTCCGACGCTGAAACGATTTTGATGATGCGTGATTGTTCCAGATTGGTCGCTACAATAATCTATTTCCGGGTAGTAGTGGAATGCTACTCGGTACACAGAAACTCTGCGTCTCCAGAATCACTGTATTTCATTGTCGTGCTCGCTGTTGTTGCGTTTGGTGTGTCCGAACTCGTTCCATTCTAAGCCTATCTACTTCATTATTATTCACTGTGGAATGCAATGCTGCCATTACGATACGAATGTTATCGTTATCTGTCTCTCGCTGGTCGTCAGTGCGGTTTGCACATGAGGTAGCTCGTCGCACATTTGTTTGACTTTCACGACCTAAGTCAGGTCACCTTCTCTTTGACATTTTAAAACAATAACAGTTAATAAAATTCTCGCGCCCTGACAAACTGATGATAGATTTTAATAAAATCGTCTTGAAATTTATTTATTTATTTTCTTTTTTCGACAACTACCTGACAATTTTACACTTTTTTTTATTTCTGAAATAGAACTGTTTTGTATTCCAACAAGACAGACCAAAGAGATCGGACCTAATACTACAGCTATGAAACAGACAAATTTTTGAACGCACCTATAAATATTTGACAACCAAGACAATTTTTTATTGTTGTTTTTAGTATTTTCCATTACTTATTATTTGTTTCTCACCGTTTTAACCTTCCCTGAACTTCCACAAATATTTCAAGATCAAAATTAGCCAAATCGGTCCAGCCATTCTCGAGTTTTAGCGAGAAAAACGAACATAAATTAATTTTTATATATAGATATAATTTATTAGGTAGAAATATCAATTACTTATACTTATTTATGATCATTTATTAAATTAAAACATTTAAAACTTCACAATTATTTGACGCGCTTTGAAGGTTTGCCGTTAAATCTGTTTAGGCGCTGAATGTTCAATTCGCAAAATGTCCAATTCATAAAGTTTCATGTAAATAATTAAACGTTCACACGTTTCGCGTTAGGGTTTCCTACGTTGCGAGGGGCAAGGACATCTAACCTAATCTATTGTAGCCTATTTTTAACGTGGGGAAATCCATTATGGATATCTCCCCGCCACCAAACCACCACGAGTGTTCTTCCTCATCAGCGCTGGTCGGGTTTCTTCCGCGAACCCGATGGTGTTTGATCCCTTCGTGAAGATAACCGACCGTAATCAACTTAACTTAATCTAACATAAGCACATATGACAAACATTTTATTTGTCACATAAACGTCTGCCCCGACCGGGAATTGAAACCGGGACCCCTCGCGTGGCAGGTATGATGACTGGACTATAGAATTCAACTGAGCTATGAAGCCGAGTTAAATGCATTTCATCTTGCCAACTTAATTATAATTAATGTATAATGCCATCTTATTGAAATGACAATAGTTGGTCAAAATATATATTGTGATCTTAAGAACTTCCACAAAGCTTTTTCCCAGTATCATTGACTCAGATGCATGGAAAGAGTTTCGTAGCGAGTAAAGTTTAGTAATATTACTGTCAAAATAATGTATATCGCTTAAAAAATATATAACTTTTCCTGCAATATCGTCACAAACGGACGGTGGTTTTATAGAAATAAAGATAATAATACTATGAATTCTCATCAATTCTCGATAGTGACAGCCAATAATACACACATATTTTAGAATATTTATTGTATAATTTAAATATGAAATAGGTTATGTAAGCTAGAATGTGATAATTAGGAGAGACTGTGGCTGATTGTTACAGAGGTAGTTAGTTAAATCAGCATTGGTAGCTAAATAGACAACGCTATATTGATGTTACCAAGAGAGACAACCAGAGATACCAGAGAGATATAATGCCACCATTAACCAACTTGCTGCGCGAATTCGATGCACTATTATTCTGTGTAATTAATCTACGTTCATATAGTTATATTTATTAGCATTTTTATTACTTAACTTTGAATCGTTAGTTTCAGTGTTGGGGATAAAATAAATGGGGTTAAAAATAAAAAAAGGGTAGAATCGCAAAATACTTTTAACTTTGTCGCATGTCACTAAACAGACATTTAAAGAATTGAAAAAAAGCTAAAGACCTATTGAATATTTTACATTTGGTTACCAGAATAATACACCAATTTTCAGCAATGAACAAAAGATCGTTTGTGTGCGTTACTAAACAAAATGTAACCTGATCAAATACGGATTAAAGCCAAAAAATATCAGACAATAAGGGTTTGCATGTGCACTTGTGCAATCATCTAATTTTGTTTTTATGTGAACGATGATTAAAAAAACATTTTATGTGTTAAGTTACCTAAGTTTTTTATTCCAATAGTCTAACTAAAATTTTACTAAACTTGGATATCAATACATTATTTTATATAAATATAGTAAAAGTTTGTACATAATTTATGGTAAAAGTAATACTTTATTTTATTTAAATAAAAAAATCAACTGTGATTGTTTTCAATCAAAAGTTTGAGATTACGGTTGCTACTCTGTTGTAACAATTTCACCCTTGTAGTTGTAACAACAAGTTGAAAATAAATTCCCAAAATTTATTAATTGAAGTAATTTCTAACGGGCTAGTACGAGAAATTATTTTTAAATTTGAATCATGAATAGTTGTTCAATCAAAGAAACCTATATCCAGGTGAAACAATCAAATTTACAAAAAGTTGTGACACTTTATAAAATAATGTCACTACCAGCCCGTCACCCTATAACTGAGATGGGTATTGCTTTAGGAACGGAGGTTATTAGAAAATATAATTACAGATGATTTAAAATTGACATATTTATTTATCTGAAACTTCGTTCGGGTGTCGTAGATAGAAGGCTGTCATCGTTTTTATTAGCTAATACATATTTTATGATAATAACAATTCCGATTACAACGATAAGGCAACTTACGGCTATTGCGATAGGCAAGAGGATGTTAATTAAGTTCAATGTATTGAGTAATTTATTTTTTACTTCATCCACATATTCTTCAGGAAGCGATAAGCCCTGGAACCAAACAAGGCGTGGAGTTAATCTTTAGCAACACAACGTTTTATAATATTTTTGGTTTATTACTATTGAAATCTCCCAGTTACTGTTTAATACATTAACCTTCTACGTTCATGTCTTGAGATTGACAATACAAAACCGTACTACATTTTTCTACTGCTTCTTATAGTTTTCATCGTCGGCGCGGTGCCGGCTGTCTTTAATGCTAGCCTCAAACGTACTTCGTATAAAAGTGTACGCACTCAACGAAACTGAGCCGTTGCGGTTCAGTTCGTATTAAGCGTTATATTATTCTTCGTAAATTTTGTATCCTTATGATAGAAAGATGGAATAAAATATACTTAGTTTTAATTTTTACTTATGATATTACGTATGATGAATATGCATATAATTGAAATTAAAAATATCTATACGTAAATATAAATAATTATTATTTTGGCTGGAAGACAGAATTAAACCTATTTCATATCGGTAAGACTAGCAATTCACACTTAGTAGTTAATGTTAGAAGTACATTAAATTATACAGAACGAAACTGTGTGTTTTATTACCTCCTCGATCCAAAATACTGGCATCAAAGTGGTGCGTAAATTTTGCGTCGCACCAATGGACGCTACTGGGCGTGAGAGTACATTGAATTGAGCTCTTTTTGCTGCCCTAATGATCGTGCCTGTAAGCTAAAAAACAAAAACGAGTAGGAGCAAACTTCGCAAAATATCAAGTATTGTTAGGCACGTACATTTTTTAAAATGGTAATATTAGAAACTTAGTTGTAAAACTTTACACCTTTATTGGTGCAATCACCTTACAGTTCTGATAGTGATATATTTCTTCCTAGTAGCACAGTACACTATTTCATGGTTTCATTTTCGATACAAATCATCAAGTAGTCTTTTGACGTAGCAGGCAACACTAGCACGCATCATAAAGATACCCCTTTTTTTCTTTTTATTTCTTCTTTCTTCTACTTTCTTCTCGCTAGCTTACTGTTTATTCTTATCAAAAATGTTACTTCAGTCTATTTAGAGATTCATTTAGATTCTCGTGTTTATACAAAACGTGGGTTGGGCAAAAGGGGGATTGGGTAATTTATACCTTTAAATGAAACCACTCATAATATATTGATGGACACTTTAGAACTTCATGTGTGATCATAATATACTATATTAGTCTTTAGAGAATAAAAAACATCGACTACATTGTTCTGATGTTCCTAGCATTGCGTGACTCACATTACATTGAATAGTAAGTCGGTAAGTACAACAATATTGTTTCCAAATTCTTACTACATACTAACTTAGCAGGTGCCCCTTAGCATTCTAGCTTTCTGTAAAGAATATTTGTTTACCATACTTGTTACGTACCGGTTCTAAATCAACAAATATCCGGTGGTCGTCTTCAATAGGGTTCATGCCGAGGAGACCATTCCTGTAAGTAAAGTCTGCATACAGGAAGTGCGGATACGACAACACCAGAAGTGTACCTGGAACAAAATAACTCAATGTTATCCAATTCAAACACAGGATATTAATGTAAAAAGTTAACTTAGTTCTCCGCTCCAACGGATAAAAAATAGTTTCAGAAATTGTAGTAATCTTGTTGTGGCCACTATTAAATCCGAGTGGAAAAATCACTGTTCATTTTTATAAGACGTAAATATTAATATATAAGTATATTTTATATAGATCTCTATATATATATATATATATACGCATATATTTTTTGTCGATTCGTCATCTACATGTAGATCTGCTGATGATAAATTGCTGCCGATTACGCGACGAGATCATTGAAACGGCAAGTTTCAAACAACGATAACCCTAGAGCCCAGATGATAAGGATTCTGACAGCCGCTTGGATTCAAATCCTACACGCAATTTTTAATTTTAAACAATATTCGCATATTAGAAATTAATTATCTTGTTTCGGTGAAAACAAGTTTTTAAAGGTGTGTCAAATTGGACAGCCCAGCTGCTTGCTGGATCACTGGCCGTTGATGAATTTAAAACTACGACTCGTAATACTCGAGTTTAGATTGATGATGTCGGTTGGATAAATTCGAATTGACTAACGGACCGAACGAGTTGTATAGTTGCATACTATATGGAGATTAAGTACACTTATCTTGCATTGGAAAATAATGATCATGGGAATATTTAGACAATAAATTCAATTAAACGCAAACGGAAGCTTCAGTCAGACAAATGGAGACGAACTCAAATTATTATTTTGGTATCCAGTGAAACAAAAGTCACTACTAAGTTATTATATCAGTTTATATCAAATTTAACACAACTAAGACTAAATTCATGATTGTTGGTAAACATTTAAATTCGTCAGCAATTTTGCGATTGAGAAATGATTCTATAGAAAGAGTTAACAAATACAAGTATCTCGGCTGTTGGTTAAATGAGGACAGGGAATCGGATCATGAAATTAGAATAAGAATTGATTTTGCCAGAAACACCTTTCAGAACATGAGGAAACTATTGAGTAACAGAATAATTAGCTTAAAATTGCGGTGGAGAATAGTTAAATGTTATATTCTTCCAATTCTTATGTACGGTTCCGAAAGTTGGAAAGCTAAAGCTAAGATTCGAGAAAACTTCTACTCCTAACAACTGAAGTCGGTATGCTACAAGAGCACATTCTTAAAATTACTTAAATTCTTAAAATACGGCTATTTTTGAAGCGTTGAATGTCACATTATTGGCATTCTCAGACTGCTGACAGCCTGAGATTTACACGCTCTAATATAGCTTTTCTTTCAAAATTATTTAGATCTCTATTGGTATGAAAGCTCAACAAATTTATCATTCGTAATAAAAAAGTATCTGAACTGTAGACCGCGTGAGATATTTTTGTGACAGATAAATTGTACTAGCTGTAGATACTCGTGGCTATGCCCGCGCGGAAGTCATAATGTGTTTGATCTTACGTTGCTTAAATGTAGGCAAGGGTGAAAAGTTTTATTTTATACAACAATTGCTCCTTAAAATATAAGAAAATAAAAAAAAAACTGAACCCCCATGCAACTTACAAAATTATACTCTATGACCCACTTGGGGATGAGTTTTGAAAAAATCTCTTACACGTAAAGTCACTAAGTTTGCAAGCCTAAAATTTTACTTTAGCTAGAAAGTTAAGTATTAACAAATTTATAATGTCTAGTTAAAAAATTAATGATTTGATACAACTGTTCATCCCTCATTTTACCCCTTAATTGGTAATTATTTCTGACCAGAAAGAAAGGAGTAATTTTCAAATAGCGTATTTAAAAATTGACGGATTTCTAAACAAACTTAGAACCCCTATATAGCCTCATTAGAGCTAGAATATTAAAAAATCCTTTCTTAGTGGGTGTCTACGTTATATGAGAAATGCATTGACCAAATTTATTGTTTCTAGCTTCAGTAATTTAAGCTTTACGATGATGAATCAGTCAGTCAGGGCATGTCTTTTTTATATTTGTATAAACTACCGCACCCGCAAGGGAACTTACATTAAACCTCTAATAATCTCCTCTGAACGCTTCTCGCTCGTTATAAGAGTACGTCGAAACTTCATTATGCTGTATTCCGTATAAATGATTATTAAAGCTGTATAATTTTTGCAATGTATTATAAATATTTTGTGATAAGATTTAAAATTGATGAATAAATATACTAAGGATGTTTTCACGAGTTCGAAACATGTAACTCCACATGAAACCGATGAAGTTGACAACCGATCATCCAAGCATTAAATTCTGCTTGAACGTGATAATCTTAGTCAAATTTGCACGAATCTTTATTCATAGATATGTTAATACGCTAGAAAGGTGTAAATGTATTTGAAAAAAATACAAAACGCATGATTAAATTAACATTTTCAAGTTGTAGTTAATATTTATTGAACATAAGGATTATATTTACGGAAATGAAACTACGAGTAGTATGAGAATAAAATATTTATATCGTGGTCAAATTAGGCGTATAATTGTTTAATTTTATGAAACTCATAATAGTAAAGGATGTTAAATAATTTTTTTTGGTCACAATGTTAAATGAGTTATGGTCCCCATACCTACTAACATAATGGTAAGTGTTGACCGCTGCCATTTCCAATGTGCACTAGAGTTAACACTGACATGTAGCCTGCCAGAAAGCAAACACGCTTTTTAAATGGGACTCCAAGACTCTAATCGCATAAAATATATTTTTGAAGCATAAGACAAAATTATAAGTTATATAGTTCATGAGCTTCTTTTACTTCTGATGCTGTGCACATAAGTAGATTTTTTAATAAGTTTATGACGTGTTTAAATACTTTATTGTCTAATTATATACATACCTTATTTATATATCTTAATTATATACGACCCCGTAGCCCAGTTGGTAGTGACCCTGCCTGCCGAGCGTGGGGTCCCGGGTTCGATTCCCGGCCGGGGCAGATATTTATATGACAGATAAATGTTTGTTAACTCTATAAAATATTGTTGTACATCGCGTATACGATACTAAGATTTAACTAAGTCATGACTTTTATAAATTCATATCAGAAATGCCATGATCACGACGACATTAAGGTCGAAATTTAAGTATAAAGTAAAAAAAAATACTATATCAAATTAAATATTATTTTTATTTTTGTTTGACTTTTTGAAGATTATTAAAAGTATTTCATTTTAGTAACTAACTATAAAAAAGTATATTTTTGGATCACAAGTTCATAGCTTGTTTTCATTACTATATCGATTAATGTCACATTGAAATCATTTTAATGAGAATCATTTTTATGATTGTAAAGTTCACCCATTTTCCGTTGGAATTGAAAGATATATCATTATATATAGTACTCGCGTTTCTGTCTACAATATTCACTGAACAGAATGAGCTTCATCTACAGTAGGATAAAAATCATTTAGAATGCCAATGAACGTAAACAAAAATGAATATAATATGTGAAGTAAAACATTTATTTACGCTGCACTTACTCCATAATAAAGACACGACTTTGTAATAGCTGACGCGGAAATATTGCTAATGTTTCATCACGTTTGTTTAAGCAGTTCATAAGATTCTAGAAATCAAACAATTCATCGAACGAATGTTCTATGATGAGGAAAGATCAACTAACTTTAATGGATGGAAAATAAGTCAGATGTAATCAATTGTGTAGGTTTTTATTTTAAATTGGTACTGTCTTATGTTATAAATGATCCTTCGGTATTAAATATAAACTTGGTAAACAGAGAATTAAAGTTATCAGTTTATTGATTTACATGATTCAGAAAACCGGTCGTGTCTGATGATCTTGCCTTCCCTGTAGACATAAAGAAAACAACAGTAAAACTGACACCGATGGTGATTACATATAATACATTACAACTGCACATTTTAATAATGCTCATCTACCTAATTATTCGATGAATAAAATTACACGTGGAAATAATGTGTGTTAATCTATTCTATTAAAATACGTTTCTGAGTGAGTAAATATCACGGAAGTCCGCACTATAGCTCCAACAGAAATGTAAAAAACGATTATCGGCTTCAGCCTGTTAGAGTGTCTAGTTTCAACCGTAGTTAATAAAATTCTATTCAAATTCATGAGAATAAAACTTAATTAAACCTCAATAATAATAATATACAAAAATAATGCCATTTTTATAATAGGCAAAGTTTATCCGAATGTAAATACTCATAAAAACTCAAAAGTACCTTCCTCTTATTTGTTGTTATTTGTTGAATATTAATTAAAATTAATTTAAGTCTTAGATTGGACTATTAATGGGTCGAATCCATATTTGTAATCTTTAGACAGGCTTTATCTGCATATTCATCTAACATGTAAATAACCGAGAAAGAAACTGTTATGCGAACATTATTAAAATTTTAACTGGCTAATTTCGCAGTTACAATAAAAGGTTTATATCGGCATGTGAACAAATGATTTGTCTTTGCATGAGAATGTTTTGTAAATAACCGAGACTGCTTGGAGCGGTGCCATTCAGGCCTAGTTCAACAGAGATTCCCAAGTGATGGATAGGTGGATGAACTCACTTAAATCTTTGATAACTGTTTGAATTATTGCTTAAACCATAAAACTTCGTTGTGTATTCAACCTATTTATCTATATTATTATTATGAAGAGACTTGCAAATTTTGTGAGTTTATGTATATTCGGATCGCGGCACCTATTTGAAAAATTATTTTACCATTTGAATGGTACATTTTTTCCAATGAATATAGGCAATAGTAATATTATATCATGTATATTAGATAATTGTTCAATCCGACTGAAGTTATCCACACCCTGCCCTATGATAATCTGTGTTGCGGGTGGCAAGATCTTATACAAATAGCCGACCGAAAATAGAAACTGGTACCTACCTGGTACTCTGTAGCCAAGATCACTACTAACTGAGATACGGGGTCATTTATAAATGGCCGATATTAAGATACTTTTGTACCTACTACTCGTACAATAACATGTATTCGTATTGTTTTGCTCTTAGATGTACATTGTGAATAAGCTGGTGACTTAAAAGTTTGTTTAAATTGCATTTTCCTATAGTCCCATTATCCTATATATTTCATTACAAGCGGAGTATACGAGCACATTCAATTTTCTCTCGCTCTCTCCAAAACATAAGCGAGACGGCGCAGCGTCGCGATCAATGCAGCCTAGCGACTCTATAAACGCATAGTACGGTGGCGGTGCACAATAATACTTATACATCGTTTTCTATACGTAAAGAGGGGCTGATGGACAAATAAACATACGCGTATTACGTTTACACAACGATGACGTAAGAAACATCGCTATAAAACACTCGCAAATGAAGCCTATTACTTTATAAATTCTAAGCTATCAATTGATCATTAAAGAGAATAACTTTGATGAATTATAATGATATTTAATTAGAATTTTAAAACATTTTCATAAAGTCAATCATGTACCTACAAGATTTTTTAATGATCTAAGCAGATTTAAAACATTGATTACTGCAATGTTTAAATCTGACATCGTTTCCTTTTTACTACTGTGATCAAATATATAATAAATAATATTAAAATTTGTTCATGTATTCTCATGGAATATATTAATATATATCGAGAAATAACACTAATAAATAATCAAAACCCGATCTTAATTAATATTATTATTATATTATAGTAGGAAAAACTTGCAAACTTTAACCCTAAAATATCTTTTACGTACTGTACAGCAATTGCATGTATCGTGTATGATAGATCAACCGTACGATGTACTCTCATTATTATGTACGTGCAAATATAGTTACTGAACTAAATAATTATTAAACTGCTAGTTTTCAATGGATCCAACAATGCGTGAATTACCTACCTACCTATACATGTTACATATTTATATATATATTTATAATATAATGGATATAGTTATGTATGTACATATGTAATTTATATACATATATGTATGTTGGCATAATATGTAATTGTATAGTGTTATTATCATTTTTTATTTAGTAGTTATATATATTCTTGTAGTTAATTTTCTTTTTTCACTTATAATGCCGCTCATCGTTTGTTTCTGTTTGGCCTAATGGTTAGCTGGCAGAGAATACATTTAGCATTAAGCTCGCCATTTATACTGTAATATATTATGGTCAATAAAGATTAAATAAATATACCTATACCTACAATTCGGAGAAATATCGCAAACACACAAAGTAGAAACAGTTTTCACACTAAAAATTTGTCACAAAAATCATTCTGGGAAATTGCGTTCATGACTTAAAGTAAATTTTAAATTCGTTCAAATTGCGTCGCTTTTGTATAATTAGCTACAGTCTCTATTTATATTTTGTATTTCCTTGAAAACTAACAATTTATCAATGAACATAATACATTTTATCTGTGTTCTGTTTCGAATAGTTACGTATGACTTTGATTATCTATAATTTTTATGCGGGATAGAACACCGACATCCCACCCGTCCGAGCAAGTTCAAACATTTACATAATAAACGGGTGCGATGCTATACAATAGATACATAGACGAATAAGTTCGAACGTGTTGTTTGCAAACACAGGCGCAAAGTCTCACACTAACATGATATTATGTTTTAGAGTATCTTTGCTGTAAGGTCTGCAGGTTTTTGCCATATCAAAAATAAGTAATAATGAGTTGTATTAAATTCAAATCATTATTACTTATTTATTTAAATTTTATTTCATTTATTCTATAATATAGAATAAAAAAAACCTGTGGTACCAGAATCTTACATTGTTGGATTTGTTTCCAAACAGCGATTTTAAAATAAATTTAAATCCAATATTTCGTAAATGACAAAGAAAATGTAAAAAAGATCTGAAAAAAACTTTTGACATTGTCATATCTATCTATACAAATAATAAAATTCTATCTGATCGATTTCTGTACATGAATGATGTATGAGAAAAAACATTATTACGGGCCTTTATTAACGCAATAGAACCCAAAACAATACTTGTTAGAATTTTTGTCTGTTTGTCTTTGCGTTTGTTCCCGCTAACATCAGAAACGGCTTAACCGATTTCGTTCTGGTTATCACTAATGTATTGCTGTAAGCGTCACTTAATACTTAATATTTATTGCAATACGTCCATAAATGATGTAAGGCGTAGTTTTCCCGTAGCGAATTTGTAAGTAATCTAATTATTCTAAAACAGATGTAATGCACAATACCGAAAAAAAATGATTTAAAAAATAAAAAAGTACCTTTTCTAAAGGCAAGGCAAAACACTAACTAGAAACGATACTAACACATAGACAATACCTTATGAAGGCGTTTATATGTGTGTATTACTGAAGCAGTATAGAGATGAATACTAACAGTCTGAACGCCGTGGCACAACGAAATGGGGTTACTAAGCAGGGATGCTATGGAGCTCAGAATCCGTAACCGAAACTATCGGATATCCGAAATGAAAATATATCCAAAACCATAACCGGATCCGATAACAAAGTTTCGAATAATTTCGAGTAGTAGTAGCAGAATCTAAATAAACCATGTCATGACAGGTTTCTGCTGGCAGCGCCGATACACTTGCCGCGTCGCTCTCGTCTTTAGATCGTTTTCATTATTTAATTTTTAAGGATTTTTGTCCATTATTATAATATTAAATAATACCTACATAGAAAGTCAAAATGTTACTATGTAAATACATTATATTTTTTTAAAGTCCAAAATCATTTAATATCCTTAACCGAAATTATCCGAAACAATCGGATAATCTTATAAAAATTTCATATGTGTAATCTTAACCGAAATCGGTAAAATATTTCATATCCATAATATCCCTAATACTGAAGACATTTGATAAACGATTTATACAGCTGAATGATAACCCGTCCCGGAGTGTTATTAAAGCAACAGGCGACCGCACCACCTCTGCATAATGCCTCCACAGAATCTAGAGATGCATTCAATATACTTTCAACTTAAATATGGTCAAAGCTTGCAATTACTTAGCGCGAAGCTTTATTTATAACTATGCTGTCCTCATTATATGAAACGTGTAGTAATTAAGTATGTTAGTAAATAAAGGTCTTAGAGGTTATGTTCATACAGCG
This sequence comes from Megathymus violae, assembly GCA_003671415.1. NCBI lineage: Eukaryota > Metazoa > Arthropoda > Insecta > Lepidoptera > Hesperiidae > Megathymus > Megathymus violae. The sequence goes on from PDGT01000018.1 coordinate 1,895,467, forward strand.
AATAATTAGTTAAAAATATATATTATATTTATATATAAAAATATTATTATATTTATATATATATATATATATATAAAGCCACAAAGTTTGTTTCGTACATGACCGGAACTTAGTATGTGTAGTAAAAACTTAATGTTGATCTTAATATCTACTATACATATAATATACAATCTGCCATACGCGTAGTAGATCATCGTGCCGTACATTTATGCCATACTCGTAGTACTAAATAACACAACATGTTACCATAATTAACACTCTCATTCTCAACCCAGTATTATGTGTAAGTTTTAGTATTCGTATCATAATTTTATTCCAGCTCAACGCTCAGTACGACACTCAACCCTTTCAATACCTGAACGTAATTAACTGCGTATTGATTTTCTGCCGTCCTCCGGGGGAGAGCGAGCCGAGCTCCGCGGGGAGGGAGCATGCGCCCCGTGCCTAGATGCAGCTGCGTTCAATGTACCGCCCACGTACAAGAACCATATCGATTATATACTGCGCGCGTACAGTACAGCAGCATTAAATTGTATTCATGATTTTTATGTATTACTTTGTTTTAATATTAAAAACAAATAGTATGTCGGTTTTTATACATAGTATTCGTAGTTGATTACGTTACCGGTCGCATCGTGGAATGGCAATAGACTATCGCATCGAGAATACAAATTACTTCGTGAATATAACTTAAATCGGTCAAGTCGTTTCGTACACGCGCAGTGATACACGTATCACGTACATTCGAGTATGTACTTTGTCCAAGATGAAACTAAATTATCGTTGTTTATTTTTTCTTGGCCGTCATGGTGATCTTAATACTACTATAGTATAATTTTTTTCTCCGTGCAGTTTGCGTCATAAAACGTCGGAGCGGTGAAGCGAGCATTTTGCTCTCTCTCCCACTCACGGGTCTTATGGGCGGGCATAGTGATGCGCATTATTGTTGTCGTTAAGCGTTATCGATAGTGTATTTAGTTTTGAAATTATGTGGGATTGTGATAAAAATGAAAGAAAAATAGATAAAACAACGTATTTATTAAAATAAGAATAATAATGATTTAAAATAAATTATATTAAAAATAAATATAAATACTTATAGTTTAAATTGAACAGCAAAAAAGATAATAATGATAACAACTTATATCTAAAAGTATTTACATTAAAATTCTACATCAGAGTCATCATCATCCACATAAATTACGAATTCTTCTGCCAGATGAGATTTCTCCAAGTCTTCATCTTGGAGTTTTTCTGCATGTTTCACACAGTCTTCCCAGTTCTTTTGCGAAACGTTCGAAATTGCTTCATGCAGTAACACTTCAACGTCTGCAATGTTAAAAGTCCACCGCCGCCGTGCACCTGCCTTCGATGACCCATTTGTTTTTATCGATAATGACGTTGCGCCCGCGCAACATGCTCCCGCCCTAGCCGGCTTATCTATTATGACCCAAACTGCGCGGAGAAAAAAATTATACTATGTATATACTCTTAATATGAAATTATTATATTATAGAGTTGCATTTATAATATAATATACAGAATTACATTACTTACAATAGTATTTTGACTTTTTCGTGTGAAACAAAATAAATGGTTGATGTCTTAGAACCGTATTAATAACGCTATGTGTACGTCTTTCCATATTATTACAGTAATAAAAAAGACGAATTTACTTTATACTAATATTATTTTTTGTTTACTATTGGAAAAAAAAATCTTTTAGATATCAATAATGCATACCCCAACTGCCAAAGCCATCGTTATCAAAAACAAATTATTTAGATTCCGTCTAATATCGCCGGCTCAAAGACTCACTTGTCTTTGGTACAAATATTTTTTAAGTATTCGTTTAAATCGGTCATGAGTACTGAGCAAATATATTAGCTCATTTCTTACATGTAATTTAATTATCATTGTATTCTATTACCATATAGTTGAATTAAAAATTAATAACATATAATATTTTTAATGCTGACAAGTAAGTTCCATAAATTGTGTTTGTAATAATTCTTAGTAAAAATTTGCCTTATAAACAAAAAACAATTACGATCGGTAAGATCTCCGATGGATGGGAGTGTGTTATATATTTAATACTTTTTAAGAGTAACCTAATTAAAATCTTGTTTAAAGTTTCTTCCTCTTTTAGAAATGTTCTAAAAACTAACAGACTTACAAAAGACGAAAACGAAAACATAAAATTCTTTACGCAGAATCCCCTTCAGTGCTTTTAGCGAGCGTGAAAAATGCATGAAGTCTAATGACGTTTTCCTTTGTTTATTTCTTAAAACTTCACAAGAAAATAGACGCTCTTTGAGACGTAAACGGCTATGTTACTTTATAATAATTATGACTACGTAAAATAGAACAGTGTGCTGGTGTAAAACAGCATTTTAATGTATTATTTGTTATATTTGTTTCAGACATGCTGCAGTTCAGCTAAAGTTGGACCGTTGATTTATTTAACCGGGCACTAATATATGATGAACTAGATGTTCTCCGATCACTTAATACTTTTGTAAAGCTGTATTCTGTATCTGTATGTCTAGGTTCTACACATTTCGACTCAGTCGCATACATAGTTGGCACAGCAAAACTCAAATCAAGTCTGTTTTCTGGCACCAACATGAAGAAAACACACATGTTAGCAATTAATGTAATGTTTGTTTTAAATCTGCTTTAAACGCCTAAGTAGCTTTGGGAGTTTTATTTTCAGGTATTAACAATATTTCATCGTTTTATGTATTATACTCAGCAGTCTGGTGTTATAAATGACCATGGACAGCACGGACTGGAATCCTGTTTTACCATCAGGTAGCACGGTACCTCGTTTGTGGACTATTGATAAAAAATAAAGTTTTGAGTCTTCATTTAAGTGGAAAATATAAGAAATGTATATATAGATATAGTGGACTGAAATCGATTAACACGAACGCTCCCCGATACCGTAGTTTTGAATGCATTGTCGCTTCACTTTGACAGACGGGTTGGATAATCGGGCACGGGAAGCGGATTATTTCAGACATGCTTTTAACAACGGGCATCGGGGATTCGAGTGTTTTTCAAAGTATATGATGGAATTCATTGCAAACTTGAACTATTGACTGACGAGATTAGACATTGCTTTTTAATTTGTATTTGCATACTTGTCTATACTGCGTACTTACATGTCTAGAGTGAAGAAAACTAAATGGAAGTAATTACTTTACCAATTAAACATCATTGAATTTGCAACGAATACGAGAAAATATTTGCATGACGTCAAAGTACCTAATACTTACGCACTCAGCAAATATGTATATATACACGAGTGTATTGCCTTCAAATGAACGATAATTATGAATGTTTTAATAGTTATTTCTGCAACTATTGTATGATAGGTGATATTAAAACACGAATGTGTGTTTATTACACATGATCACATGATAATAGTATCACATGAGTGTTTTAATACCTAATTATCAACAGTTGCATACAAGACTTTATCTACTCCCATGCTTTAAATCCTCTATAAAAGATTATGAAACAGTTTAGTGTTAACATTAAAATAGCCAGTCTTAGTAACCTAATATCATTCAAATCTGAGTATATACACATAAAGTAAGTATTAATGAAAGAATTATTTATTGTAGTAGTAATTAACATTTTGTATAGTAACATATTTTTGTAACATTTTGTTAATTTTTTTGTAAGCAAAACAATAAAAATATCGAAGAAAAATGGCGGGGATTCGAATAACCTACTTTTTTTTTACGGCGCACGGCGTTCCGGTAGTGATACGCACGTGAATGACAATGTTCTTTTTTTAAAATTCATACAGATGTTTTTTTTTTAATTCATAGAGATACCACACATCGAGCAGTAAGAATGTGGCTGTCTGTTGAGTAAACCCTTTGCACATAAGGGATTGAAAAGAAACAAAGGAGTGTTATAATGAAATTCAGTACGACATTATATCATTCGTTTGGATTTTATTTAGTCTTAGTTTAGATTTGGAGACAATTTTATTTAGTCAACATTGTCTCAACATGATCAACCATAGTCTGGAGTTATTACGAATAACCAA
>PDGT01000018.1:1900027-1975893 GCA_003671415.1 Megathymus violae
TGGTGAATCTGTTCGACGGATTGATATAGTACAATGTTGAACTATAGTTACACGCCTTGCGCACATACCTACCCTATAATTGTATCGTAATCAGAATTGGGGGATACTAAATTAACTATAGCATGGTGAATTACATACTAGACACTCAATTTGAGTGCCAAGACAGTAATTGGCTCATACTCGTACATGATACCTAAAACGGATAGGTACAACACGCACTCAATAAGGCACCAGAAATCAATCAAGCGTAATCCCAATATAGGTCATACATATTATTGATACACATCTAGCTCGTTCGGGCTTTTGCTAATTGACAAATCCGAACTTGAAAGATATATATAGAAGAAGAAGAATAAATAGTGTATATTGTAATAACTTTAAATAATATATGTAATAACTTTATAGGACAATAATTGGATAACATTATATTAAAAGAAAATGTTAAATAAAATTTGCAGTACGCTTGCCTAGTGAACACGTATGAATGGCCATGGGTGATCGAATAAGGTCGTATTAACAACGCATAACCTTTGTGACGGATGTTAAAGAGTCAATCACTGGGAGTTATTGCTACACCTCAACAGACTAAGCAATGTATTTACGTTAAGCGAAATTTTGTAATCGAAAAATGTGTTTTGATTGTTTTCGTCTGCCATAATTAGTTTAGTAAAGAGTATAATCACATACTTATGCTAAAGTTACCAAATGAATATAATTTAAATTCGGTAATTCTCCTAGGAGTAAGTTATAAAGTCACATTTTATTAATATAATATACTTAATGTGAACTACCAATAAGTTTAAACTGATTTAAGATTAAAAATAAATTAAAATAAACGTTGCCCTACGGTGCAGAACCTAAGATGCTGGCAGCATTTCCTTAACATATAATAATGCTTCTACGCTGCACGCGGAAACTTTCAGCTCTCGGGTTTTATGTTTTATTCTTTTTTATTATTTATTTGAAAAGAAAATGAGCCCACGGGCTAAAAGTTTAATTTCGAAAACATAAAAAATAAACCAGAAGTGCCACTCCGATACTTTTAATGTTTGTGTTTTCTGCAGTTCCTGCCGCAGCGCCGGCATTAATTAATACTTGCTAAACATTGCAACGAACCTGAGTTTTGCAACGTGTTCATACATGCCTTCAGATCTGCATTGGCCAGACTTGTATGTAGCTTTAATCTTTTATCATGAAAGGAAACCCACATGGAGGTTGTATTAAGTTCTGATGATGACAAAATGAGGATTTAAGGATTATGACAATCTATATTAACTATAATAATGAAATCATAAATAATAATTAAAGCAGTCTTATCTCCACATTATTTATTTTTTAAATTTTACTTTGTAATCAAGGTGTAATAGATATATGAGCCAAAGTGAATTTTATCCGTGTTATTGTTTGTCTGTCTATTCTTGCCCCACGTAGAAAACACTGAACACATTAATGCTCATCATCAAATATCAACAGTCAGGGTGTTAAAAGTGGTTGTATAGCAAAAAAAAAATTATTAAATTTTTAATTGCTCTTAACAAAGTATGTGCCCATTATGCACTGTAATATTTTTCTTACCTCTTTAATATTATGGTCGTCGATGAACGGCAATGACTATTCGTTTACGGTAGCGACTGTTTTCGTTTTGTGGCTATTTAAAGAAAAAAATAAAACACCTTATGAGTGAATGACAATACAACCATCGGGTATTTTCTGAATGCGAGTCCAACTCACATCTTTTTTATAACACCTTCAATTGCCGGATATCAAACAGGGCTACTGTTTCACCCAGTAAAGGAGGTTTTTGGACACAGAGTGACGTACATGGTTGATTCGTAACATAACTTTGTCAATACAGAGAACTTACATCTGAATATAAGCTACCACCCGTCTATCGAATATCAATTTGATTTGGAAGACGAACTGCTGAATCTACAAAACTTTTATTACAAAAATGAAAAAAAAAAACAAAACATATTGGAACACCGAAAGGTTTATTTAGTTCGGTTCGGTCGCAGTTTGCGAAATTCTCGCTACAAGTTGAACTGCAAAAATTTCAGTATTCCTGTGAAACGAGAGGCTCGCTCAGGTTTCATTTATTTAGCTGCTTCAATCACAGCTTTAAAGTAGTAAATATGACGAAGTGCAATTGGCCATTAGTTACGACTATCCGTTGTCTAATATAAATATGGCAACACTATTACTGCATTATGTATTAATGCGGACTGTTTAAATTAAAATTTAAAAAATATTCAAAATATTTTAATAATATAGGTATTTTGTAAATACATAGATGCACGTCATTTTTGTTTCTATTACCGTTTCGAAAAGGTGCTTTAACTTTAAGGAGAAGAATGGGTGAAAGAACCTCCTCTTCTCATTTTTTAAAACAACATATTATGGCAATTACAAAGTAACTTATAAAATGCGAGGAACTGATTTTTGACACTGTTAAATGAAATAATAAAAAAAGAAATTGTAATTTCATATCCCATAACTACATAATAATGATGTTCTCATTCAAACCAATTTTCGGTGAAAATATTTTTTATATATCAATTTCCCAAATTATTTCAAAATTTTCCACTCCACTCTTAAAAAGTTAGTAACGTAGAGACACTGCGACTTCAGATAACAAACTTAAATACCTAAGTTTAATGAAAAAGTCTGAATGGGTCTTAAACCTCCAGGGCCGTCACTTCACATGCACTGGTATGTTCTTTACAGCCGTAAATTACATGCATGGAATAGGATAGGCGTTTGTTTTAATCCTAATTTTAATACGTTCACGCTGTGATGTTTCATGGTCTGTTGTTGTGGGGCTCAGGTGCTGATATTAAGTTGATTTTTATATTACAGAAGGCAGTACGCGCCAATTATAACTTCAGTCCTAAGGACTCGCTTAGAGATCTCATTAAAGAAATCGATATATTGACTGTTGCATCACAATATATTATAGATAATATTATGCACTTTAAAAATACTCTGATAGTTTCTTAATAACAGTAATGTTCACAACATTAATACTAGGAATAAGGCATAACTGATTGTTCCAAATTTCAGACTTCAAAACTTATAGCTCTTTCATAGGTAGACGTATAAATACTTATAATAAAACTGCGTTATAATTGACAGAAATGCTGTATTATAAATTAAAAACTTACGTCAAAAGCAACCCTATAGAGAAAGGTTATTACAAACCTGATGATTTCTTTAAAGATAAGACTGCTTGGATACGAGTTTAATATTTAAGATTTCCACGCATATCTTCACTTAGGATTACTAGGTGGCGTTTATGGTGAAGTCTTCTTTGACGTTAGAACTTTTTATCAGTGTCACCAACATGGATTAAACACTTTTATCAGACAATATTCACCGGGCACGATGACTTCATGTGTCCTCTGAATCACGAAAGCGCTCGAGAAAATTTCTTATTAGATGTCGTCCGACCAAGCAGAGAGCGTGCTCGATTTTTGAATTTGGTAAATAACTTACGATTGAAAAAAATCTTCGGGCTATATAACTATACCGAAATTTTAGAAAAAAGAGGGAGCAGATAATATATAATAATAAAAGTACCAGAGCTGGCGTACCAAGAACTATGTAAATTAGTTCAATGGTTTTGTATTACGCATGTCCAGATAGACGAGCCAAAATATGTATAGGCCACTACATCGACAACAAACGTAATATTCGACATTAAAATTTGTAACAAATAATTTACGTACAAATCGGTCCCTTTATAGTTTTATTGTATGTAGGGTATTGTAAACACCGTAGTAATGGTTCTATTGTTCCACTAGCTTTATCAGGTTATCAATATACCTGATAATAATTAATATGTCGTCATGCTGTAGCCAAATAACTATTGTTTTAAGCAAGTATCGTTGCTTTGACCGATGTAACTTGAAAGTTGACGCTTTTATAGGTTCATTCGTCGACCGACGACTGTAACCTTTGTTTGTCTATTCATTTCATCATATTAAAACCGGTCGTGTAGTGAAACACGATGTATAGATCTCGTAAATACATTGCTTCTACGTTTTGGACTTCACGCATTTCTTTCAATTGGTTAATAGTTTCCTTTTGAAATGACCTGAACTCATTTAAGAAAATTGACCGTCTTTATTAATTCAACCAGTTAATATAATGATATATTCTATAATATAAGATATTCTGTTCATTTAGACATTCGTTTATAGTAGAAGCAAATGTAACGAATAGTAAAACAAAAGAGGCCGGAATTATAATTAACGGAGATGATTAGTTTTCGTCTTATATTTGTACGAAATACAAAAAAGTAGGGGGAAAATAAAACAAGAGACAAAAATACAATATTTATAAGTATTTTAGTATGGCTTGACAGTCGTTTATCAACTAGGACAGAGCGGTTTAGACAGATAACGGACAGAGTACTTTAGTAAACCGCGCGTCATACAATTTTTTACTCTAGTCTTTGTAATAATTTAATATGTAATAATTACCCACAACCGACTTGAATCACCTAGAATTATCGACGTTGATTGCAAGCTGCTTTGATGTAAAGAATAATTAAATTAATTGACTGAAAGAGAAATTTCGCTGTGATCTTTTTTGGAATATAATTTATTTTTGTATACGTCTCTATTTTGAAAACGATTTTTAATATTATTCTGGGGTTCAATCCAAAGGGTTTCATCTATTCTTGAGCCTAAGAGATCAAGCTCCCCCGCTCGTGGTGAGCTCTGGCGAAGAAAGGACGAGGCGAGGCATCCCTTCGTTAGGGATTGCTGGGTGTTGTACTATCCAGTTCTTATGTAGGTTGATAGCGTTCTTTACAGCGCTTGGTTAGCTAGTTTGAGTCACTGACAGTTTTACAATCGACCATGAAATGTTTTAGGTTGATTGGTTGCAGGTTCAGAGAACAAGTAAAAATGAGGCCCCGCTCATCTCGGCCAGCAAACTGCGGTGTTGTTTTTACGAACGACCATAGGCAGTAGTGACCACTAACCATCAGGTGGTCCGGTTGTTCGTTTATTAATTGTTTAGATAAAAAACGTCCTGTTTGCATATACGAACATTTAGTAGGTAAGAGTTTTTATGAGTATGTACACAAAGAAATTATAAAAAATAAAACCGAAGAACAAATGTCTATAAGTATAAGTATTTTTATGTACTAAATAATATATAGTTAATTACTAGCCAAAATTTAAAGAATAATACAATAATATAGAGAATAATTTTTAGAAAATATTTACCGATTAATTATATTTTATCTTAGGATAAATAAGAGTAGTAGTTTACGAGATCGAACCGGTGTAACAAGATGTATCGCGCCGGATCGCTTTCCGCAAATGTGATAATATGAATTTTAATTATAATCATTAACCTTAAAATGAGTGGTTTACTATCAATGACAAGGTTTATGTAAAAAGTTGTATAATTTTTCGTATAAAGACAAAGTGAGCCTTCTCATTTATTATAAATAAATAATGATACGGATAGCTAAAATACCTAAAATGGGAAACAACATATTCGGCCGACGACCAATTGTTATTTTTGTTACAAGAGGCTAATATATTATTATGTCAAAAGCCACAAGGTGATGCAAGATGGCGCTAAATAAAATAATTTACAAGTAGTATTTAGTTTTTTTTGTTTCGTTCGAAACCAGTTACCAACAAGGAAATATACGTATTATTGCCATATTTCACTATTGAGCATTATAAAAATTTTACTATTGGAATAGATATGGCTACTGACTCTATTATTTTAAAATGTATAAATCGAATTCAAAAAAAATTAGCTTCTCATTTACAAAGTTCATATGATCATTAAACAGAACAGTTTATTATAATCTGTTAGTTATTTTATGTATAAGGTTAAAGATTCGCCAAATACTGCAGTGAAATCCATTTGTTATATTGTCGGCATCTTGAATTAAAGAGTTCTTTCCTCCATGAATGACAATTCCCGCGACATACCTTAGATGTTTAGAGCAGCTTCCAATAAAAGTGGGAGTTTATATTATCTTCATTTCATGGCCAACGTGTAATAACAACAAATAACGTGTAATAACTTTTATTTAGATGAATACTAAAAGCACAGTTAGTGCAAATTCAATACTTATATTTAATATCAACATTATTTACATATTTTATCAATACACAACATTTTAGCATGTACTATTACTACTTTAATGAGAGTTTATCGTATTTATTTTTACCGTGTTGAGTGTGCTGTTTTTAATGTATATTTAATATGGATAGGGGAATATTTTATAAATCACACAATATTTTATGAAAAATTTTATTTGATAATAAATGCTTTTTGGTTTATAATGAGCAACTCTTTTACAATTGCAATGTGTAATAACAATTTAAACATATACGATGATTCCAATTACGTGCTTTTCTGGGCTTACCTCCTTATTTCATTTTTTGCCACTGGTTCTAAGGCACTCCTAGAACCATTACTTCTTAAAAAGGTAGGTGCATGTGTTGTAGTTCCACCAGCGAATATTCTTAACCTGAATCCTTTATTTTTAAAAGGTGGGAGGCTAAATGTAGATATTTTTGGTCGTGTCGTCGGATTCAAATACAAATCAAATATTGATTGAGTAGTTTTAACCGTGGTTAGAGGAGGAAGTTCTGTTGACGTTACTAAATTTGTTGTGCTCTTTACACTTACTATTGGGTTGGCTGTCGATCGTAAATTGCCTGTAGGTATGGTAAAACGTGGTTTAGATGTAGTTGACTTTAGCGCGTTGGTTCTGGTTGAACTGGTGTTACTCTTCGAAGTCAACAATTCTGTTACTGGTGCTGCTTTGGAATCAAGCCAAGCTCGAGTTTTGGCCCACAAGTTGGATGAAGATGACTCATTTTTTGATTCTGTCATTGAAATATCTCCGTTTTTTTGTGCCAGTGTACTCGAAAATCTGTTGGTCCTCCATGTTATCGGTGAGGGTTTTGATGTAGTAGTTGTTGTAATGGATTTTGATGTTGTTTTCCAAGTCCGCCCTGACCTTGACCAAGGTATCGGTGTTGTAGACGATGTCTGAGACATATACCGTTTAAAATTGAAACGATCATCCTTAGTAGCCACAGTGGGTGCTGCACTGGTAGAAGTCATTATCGACGTAGATTCAAAAGAGGCACCGTAATGTGATTTATTTACAGATGAATTGCTTTTTATTTCCGAAACTGAAGAATTTCTTTTACCTATTAATAAGTTACGATTGATTGATCTTATCGTTGAGTTTTCAGTTATTGACGTCATCTTGGAGGATAATCCATCTGTTACTTGGCTTGATACTTTTTGTGCAATCGTAATTTGTATTGGGTTATCTGTATATATGACGGGGGAATTTGTCGTTTTTTCTTCAACAGTAGTAGAAGGCGTTGCCCTAAAATACGTAAATAAATCAAGATTTTTTGTTAAGGGTCTTATTGTAGTAGATTTTTTTTTTGTTATTAGAGGAATACTGGCAGTTGTAGACTTAAGTAAATTATCTTGCCTCTGAATATTATCTGTCGTTGAAATATATATACTTGGTGTGATTGTAGATGCTGAAATTCTTGAAGCATCTGTAGTTTTAATGAATTTTACAGATTCATATAATGGCCGCATTTTTCTTCGCCGAAATGAATTTGACTCTATTCTTCTGGGAGAAGGAGGTTTTATATTAGGTAGAGGCGATGGACTTGTAGTCATTGTGGTAGTAGTCACAGTAGTTGTTATGTGTTCTCCTATAACCTTTTGATTCAAAACTGGAAGTTTAAGTTCGTCTATGTTATCGATTTTATAGTTCAGCCAGTCGATTTTTACTTTATTGTTATAATTTTGTTCAAATTCTTTTTCATAATTTCCTTGAAAGACTGAACCAATAGCCAGATATGGAGGCAACAACTCATCAATTTTAGAATTGTACGAAAAAGAAGTAACATTACGGTAATCTGATTCTATAACACGAGATCTTACATTTGTTCTCACTGAAGGCGTTTTCACTGAACTTTCACAATCGGCGAGGTACTTTTTTGTATTATGTTTACAGTGTTGAGGATACACTACCCAGGCCAGGAACCCATTTCCCTGAAGCCGCGTATGTTCCTCATGAATTCTAAGAGCACACTCAACATCGTCAGATATGTCTTCATCACGAAGCGCGGAACATGGTAAACTGCACGCTTTTCCAGCACCACACCAGTAAAGCTCACTAATTTGCAGGAGTCCGTGATCACCACTGTACGGATTGCGGGCTGCGGTATCGAACCGTGACTCGTGGAAGGCGATGCATACCCAAGTAGCTAGATGTTCTTTTCTTATTCCGAGATTAGCCAAATCTCGAGCGAGCTCGCAGCGTTCGTATATTCGCCCGGCGGCGAGAGCAAGGAGCGCACTCGTTAACAACGCGACGCCGAACATGTCAATGTGCGTTTGCGCGTCCTGCGAGCGAGCACGCTTTTTTACTCATGCCTCCCGCCGCGCGGCCCGCGTTTAAACTGTGTCACGCCCGTATTAATATACTTTTAATGAAGTAATCTTAATTACTTTGAATAAAATTGATGAACTTAAAAATGCACGGATATAATTGTCTCCGATTTAATATGGGAATCATTAGTGATGAGCACAAGATGGGGCACGAAATGTACAGTTCGCGGCGTCACCGCGATGGCAGCCGGCAGTTTGCCTTGAGGGGCACGAGTCGCCGTGACACACCAGCGGTTGTCAACATCCATGTATTATTATTGGAATAAAATCATAATATTTTAAAATAATAGTTATAAAACGCGTTTTTATCAATATATCTAGACATTCTTCATATACACCAACACCTCAGTGACATTGAATTTTTTTAATCAAATTTAATGAACAGATGAACTATATCGCAGCCCCTTAAACACATAAGTATCAAATGTAGAACTATTAAAGTTGTCAAAAGACAAGCAATTATATATTATTAATATTTTAGTTCGGATACATCAATTAATGTGGTCTACCCCCAATGTCTTCGCTAATATCGTGCCCGCTCCAAATGCAAGTTTTTTGTCGACATTTAAAATAATTGCATTTGAGAATTAGCATTTGGACGCGGATAGGAATAAACTATTTATTTTACGCCTACAAAGTCATGGGCAAGTGGGCATGGGCAAGATATTTTCGTAACATAAACAAGGGTTGAGATGCGCTGGTCTGCATAAACATTCGGTTGTTTCCGTGGCGGGTCAAGAGAAGAGGTGAGCCGACGGCCTTATCCGCCTAATTTAAGGAGAACTCATATTAAGGCTGATCCTAGTCCTTCATTATAACAACAATGACATCGAAACACGTCACGGTTACCAGACAACAAAGAAAAATTTAGAAATGTTAGCACCTCTATCAACAATATAATTTTTAACATATTATCGAATTTATCACCTTTAGCATACATTCATTTTGAACCACACCTATTTCATAGCGATACTTCTACACTCGGCTGACAAGTAATTGTATGAGGCGCGATATGTGTCTGTTGTGTCTATTTGTACATTATATCTTATATAATTTTATTATTGGGTGCGGTGTCAAACATACAGAAACTCGATGATTATAATAATGTTTATTACATTGTAATTAGTACAGGTATCTCAGCAGGCGTGTAAATAATTGAAATATCAGTATACTTAACAATGGGTGATATGCATATTTCGGTAATTGAGGTTGGAATTTTTTTTTACATCGTGAACGCTTGCCTTGTTAAATTCCAGACGAACCATAACAGATATCCAAATCATTGTATTGTTTAAATGGACTTATTAATTTATTGTCACATATCTACTGCAGACATATTGCAGTTCCTTCGAAATTTCATACAGTCAATTTCACTTACAGTTTTTAGCGGGCTGCATAGTCGACTCCCGTCATTGTCGATCACACGTAATAGATTATTTCCGTCCTTTAAAATGTATACTGTTTAAAATGTAATAGCTTTAAAATGAATTAGAAATCGATTCGTATGAGGTCAATTTATATTCATGCGAATTGTCACCTGTAATAATCGTAGTAGACGATGTGCATACTTCATATTTCATGGAATATCAAAAAAAGTATAGAATCCCTATCTGTGGAGCCAGGGATTCCCGGTTAGACTCTCAGCCTACATTTTTGCGCCACCCACCATACAGAATTACTCTTATAGTGCAAAGGTTTTAGTGTGGTATTATTTCTCATTAGTGTGTGTAGTTATTTATTTATTATTAGTGTGTTTATTATAATCACATTGATTGTGATTATCAGTCACAATCACCGATTTTTTTAGATCAAGCCGTGTATTAAAAAATAAATTAATTTGTTTATTTAATTTTTTGTAGTTATGTGCACCACCCTCACAGAGCAACTTTTAAACAGAAACAGTAAACTATTAAATCACCATTAGCTAAAACATAATACTGTGGCCAAGAGATAGCAGATTAATAAGCGTTTGGAAGCTGGGTCTACATCGCCTCATCCAATTGCGGCAAAGCTAGCCGAGTACGTCAATACCTTTAATGAATTTGTACGTAATATGCTTAACCTTCAAAATTAGCAACAACTGTTTAACATCGATATGAGGTAGCGACAGAAAATCCTGTTACTTTAATATCAGAACATTCAGAAAGTGATGTGGAGCAGTATATATATATATATATATATATATGTCGGATATATATGTATGTATATATGTATATGTCGGAGATGGTCATTAGTATAGACGTGAAACGAAACTCAGCACGATATCCGAGTGATGGCAGCACCGCCGCGTTGACGTAGATACTCTGCTACAACAGAGCCTAGCTAGTGGAGTGACGCCGGATGATGCCACAGTTTACATTCTGCGGTCGAAGAGATCGGTTCCTCCGCACTGGGAACTGTTACTGGTTTCGTTTGCCCGGTGTAAAGTGTTTGTGAACAATTAATTAAAAGTGTTAAACGATTATACGCCCACGCTATGCTGCTAAAACTACTGGCATTGCCGACATATATATATATATATATATGTCGGTATATATATATAAATGAATAAATATAGCTTGCGCAATAAAGAATAAATGGTTAGCTGGCAGAGAATGCTTTTAGCATTAAGCTCGCCATTTGTACCTTAATATTTAATATTTCGGTCAATAAAGATTAAATAAATAAATAAAGAGTATATAAATATTTCATTCATCAAATAACTAATATTACCGTCACATGATAAATCAACTTATTTTTATAAAGATTCACGGGATCTAGAATATCAACTAAACAGATGAACATAAGATTTTATATAAAAATCAGTAAAGTGGACTGGGCTACTAAGAAATAAATAAATATATCTCGTTGTCTTGATTTCAAAACAATATAGATAAGACGCCTGTATAAACACTGAATGCTCGACAGACAATTTAGTTTTATATTGAAATATGCCACTGCAAGTAAATGTTGTAAAAGGAAATGGACCCGAGGAAATGCAGAGAGCTTTGATCCAGGCTAAGTGTGCGTGAGGGAGATTGCTTTTCACGTCAAATGCAAAAAGAAGAGATAAATTGTTAGATGCTAAAGGATGAAAAATATAATTAGTGTTTCCGAGTCAGTTATATTTCAAACAGCCTTTGCATGTCGAAAAGTAAAAGGGAAATTAAAAAAGTAACTAACATTTTTCTCCTTGTTTTTTTGTAATATACAAACGTATATTTTTAATTTCATGAACTGAGCTGTAAAATGAATAAATTACAAATATGTATAGTTAAAAATGTAGTCTATTTGGATCCGGGAAAGTTATTTCTATGTAAAGGAAATAATTATATTAGTTTTTTTTTTCTTTTTCCGTACCGATATGTACAGCAATACATTTTTAAAGCTTTAGAACTTTTGCATTCGTTATTTGGAAATCATTTTTGGGTGGCCATCTGAATATAAACTAAAAAAGCAGATTCACAAAATTGTCCGCAGACAAACAAGTCAAATTTATATTGAACAGACATTTAGTTGTCGTTGCTTGTTCGTTTCTTAGATATTTGACATTCTGAAATGCCGCGAAGGAAATATTTAACATCGGAAGTGTCGAAGTAGAAATATTAGATGACAATTGATTGTCACAGTAAAATAAAATTTGAAATTGGAACATTATATACTTATTCAATATTTACCCGAGTTCTATGACGCAATCTACATCGTTCAATTCTAAGTGTGATTTTAGGAAATGAACGACAACTTTTTAATACAATGAGGTCTTTTATCCTATTTTTAAGCAAGGCATGGATAAAATCACCAACTCATCAATATGGTCATACAGTAATTTTATTGAACTGAATTAAAAAAAATTACACTTTGAAAGTTCGCGCTCACGACACCGAATCATTGAATCACCACGAGCAATTTTGCAAGAAGCGGTACGAATATAGCTAACAACATATTTTATATTCATAGCTACAGAAAATATTGACTAAATATTACTTTTGGCAAATAACAACCTCTTGACTGATGAATATTTTGTAATAAGAATCAATTTAACAAAAGTTTTTAATATGCAATGCGCTCGTTCCGTTAAGTCAAATTAATGTACCGCTTGCTGAGTCTAAAACTTGGTAGTCAGTTAAGTTTTAGTTTTAATGGCCCTATTTATGTTTACTTACTTATTTATTTAATTGTAACCTGGTAAGGTGTAGCAATTTCAGGGGCTGCATTTGTTTATTGTAACATATGTATCTAAGTTTGTTGTAAATACAATAAATAGATAATATAAATTTGGACGTCTAATACTTTTGTCAGTGATAATTATATCCTGTGGGTGTTTGTGATGTGAAATAACAATAATACACATTTGTGTCTCTTTATAATAATTGAATTTTATTATTACTGTCATTCTAATTTGTATTACTTAATAATACTTCTATTTATATTCTTTGGTAATTAACTAGTAAAAATATTTTATCCAATATATATGATCACGTGGTTCGCACAACTGTTAAAATATTTATTTATTTATTTTACAAGATCCCTAAATTAGTTTCTTAGCCTAGTTTACCTATTAAAGCGCAAATTACTTTTATCTATATCTATACTAATAATAAAATTCTTACTGATCGCTTTCTGTACATGAACGATATATGAGAAAAAATATTGTTACGGGCCTTTATTAGCGCAATATAACACAAAACAATAGTTGTTAGAATTTTTGTCTGTTTGTCTGTGCGTTTGTTCCCGCTAACCTCAAAAACGGCTTAACCGATTTCGTTCTGGTTATCACTAATGTATTGCAGTAAGCGTCACTTAATACTTAAAGTTTGTTTCATTGTAATCCGTTCATAAATAAAAAAGTTATAAATTTAATAAAAAATTATGTAGGGCGTAATTTTCTGTAACATTAATACTGATACAATGAAGTCAATCGAACCCTACAATAACGAACCATGTAAGTAGCTGGAATACATCAATTTTCTCGTTTTTGAGGCGGTAAAAGTGTTTTAACGGCTTGTAGAACAAAATTACAACTTAACAGCAAGGCTTCAATGTAGAAATTCCATTGTAAACGAGAGTTAATTTTTAAATCCAGAAAACTTGTGAAATCTGCTTGTTCAAGAACTTCCTTATTAATAAAAATTTTGAATAGGGTTTTCTTCAGGTTTGGTAATGTGAATTTACATTTAGTTATTTTCACATTTAACAATACCATACTACGTTTTCCTGTATTGACTTTGAAAACTCGAAAGGTACCGTTAGTATATGATACAGTGTCATACAAATTCCTAGTGATGTAAAAAAGAACATTGTTATACATATATTAGGAATGATATTCAGTTCAAATATTGATCCTTGATGCACCGCCATAAGTACCTTGAATGGAGATTCTATTCCGATGATAATTATTTTCCTATTCTATCGTTCAGAAATATACGCTTTCAGATGGCATATTTTACATATAAAGTACTTGTTGTAAATCAGTGGTACAATACGTCAATAGTCCTTAGTTTTTTAAGTTAATACCTTGCTAAAATTCTTCAAACCGCCAAACAAACAAAGAGTACATAAACGAAATTTGATATTTAATACTATTTTATTATATTTTTTTACATTCGGTTTTTATATTACGACTAGTAAACCGCCTTAGCTTCGCTTCAGAAAAATACGAATTACGCTTAGAAAAAGTACCTGCATTGTTGTAGGACTGCGTTTGTCCCGTTCTGTTAATTAGAAATACATGTGTTAATTTGTAACTCTTATTTGAAATGAACTTTAAATATTAATAAATGCCCCTAATGATAGTTATGATATTCAATTATATGTATAGTTTTTTTTCCAAGACCTAAATCGTCTAATAGCCGTAACTGGAATTACCCGAAACAATCAGATAATCCGAAGAAATTTCATATCCACAATCGTAACCGAAACCGTTTAAATATATTAGAAATATCTTCATATATAGATATAAATCCAGATCTGAAATTTCATATCTATAACATTCCTAATTTGAATATTTAATGGATTGTCAATAAAATATTAATTTGCTGACTGCTTCAATTTATGCGGTCGGCATTACATTTCACTCTGTTATTTTGGCACACCTGGCATTTGACACTAATGCTTCTCTGTAGTTCTGACTTCTGAAGTTGTACACTGCTTCTGCCGAGGACTGTTAATTTTGCGGATACTTATTAACCTCTATTTTTCGTGGTTGCAACAATTTGGGTATCAATCAACGTTGTAGCGATTATTAGCCACCAATCAATGACAGTAAAAAAATAATAGAAATCCGAAATAGAAATTCACATTGTAATGTATTATGAATATAGAATTGATAACCCTCGGCACGCAGCTTTGTCATTGTCATAGTAATTGTAATGTCGCAACCACAGAGCAGACAATGCGAATTCGATATTGAGTAGTTAAAAATACTGTATCTTCAACACCCTTGTTTGAAGGGGTACGATTCTTTTACGCAACATTTACAATATAATTACGTCCAGCACAGATAGTCAGACGATCAAGGTTTCCCGTTGAAATAAAATACAACTTGATAATCACCAGGCTATCAGGGCACCGATACTGTCAGAGTTTCCAATCAACGTTATGTTTTATAGCCTCGAGCTTCAGCCAACATGTTTGACAAATATTTCATGATTTATGGTTTAAAACTGTTACTTGACCGCAATACAATACGAGAAATATAGCAAGTACTATCATTATATCTGCATAATGAAGCATCCGTCAAGTGGTATAAAATCTACAGGAAAATAAGAGAATGTAGAATCATACATATTTATGATGACGCAATTCGTGGAAGCTGCACGCGGTTTGGCGTGTGACCTCATAAACATGTGGTAAGAAATAAACATTTCTTCCATTAAATAGTTTTTTATAGGTGTTCAATGCCTTCAGTGTCCAAATGGCACCAGATGCATGCCCCGCAAATGGCAAATTGTAAACAAAATTAATACTATTCGGAATTATAATAAGAACATTTATAAATAAAAGAATATAAACAGCGGTAGCCTTGTCCGCATGGAAGACCAGAATTTAAAATCTGCATGGATTTGTAATTTTCGAAGTTATGTGCGAATTAATAAATTAACTAGTAATTAATAATCATTTGCAGTCGTGAGAAAACCTGCATACCTCAAAGATTTCCATCCATACACCACCAAAGCCAAGTTTAACAGTTATGTTGTGATGATAATTACCTACTCGTACTTAATTAGCAAGTTGTAATAAATCACTCCGCTGGACATATTGTGAAATTATTGCGTGTGTAGAGGATGCTGGAGTTCCGGATTGGTGAAAAAGAAAAGACGACAAAAATGCTTGGTTGAAGCCGTTTTCGGATATATTTGGGACGATCGTTGAAGTAAAACTTTTGCATGGGAGCGTGGGCCGTTGCAGAGAGCACCAAATCTTTTTTCTACAATTGACGTTAATAGACGACTGTCATAGACTCGGAAAACATATAGGTTCCTATCGGTTTCCAAGTATATCCGATGAAATTTATTTTATTTTACTTTAGGATAAATCACACTCAGGTAAGTATTAGCTAAATATTAAAATTATGATATGCTAATCGATTCATTTCATTATTAGATCATAGGTTTAATTATTTTTCAGGTGCAAGTTCGACGGACAGCACAGAGCAGGTAAGTACTTAAATATAAGTTTATATAAGTAAACTATTAAGTAACATGTTATGTGTTTTTCAGGTCATCAAGACGGGTTTATCTGTCGTCAACATCGTGTATTTATAATAAAAACATTTCAGCGTGACCCGTTTCAACGTAAATGGAGACGTGAGTTTTTATCTTTTTTGAATCTTTTTTGAATCTACGTTTTTATGGCAGGCGCGAATAAGCCATTTTACCTGAGTGTAAAAAGGAGCTTATCTATTCGTCACATACTTTTTTTTCTATTCAAAACGTCGGGGAACGTTATCGCTCTTCATCAGATAAGATCTCGGCGAAACGTTTTTTATTATAAGCGTTATTTCTCTTCACGGTAATCACGGTTGCCCTCTGGGATCTTCTCAGATTCAGAGTTCACCAGTTCGAGGTATCGTGTTGATATATCTATATTGTCATTATATGTTATATCCTTTTAAAAAATTATGAAGATACGTGTAACAGAGGTCGATGTAATCCACAAGCAACAGTTGTGTGAAAAATAGCCTTCGCCCTCTGCGAAACCGTTACATTAAAAATAAAATATCATAGATAGACATACGAGGATACTGGAAATCACCGTCACTAGCAGTCTCAACCTCATCTCATAGTCCTAGGGAGGGACCCTGGAATAGATGCCGCGCCGGCGACGCGCCGCTGCTTTTGCGGACCATACCGCCGCTGCTGCCGCCAGTTGCCGCGCAGCGTGAGTGGCGTAAAAACATATTGTTTTTTGTGGTTTCATTGAATATATTGTAGAATTATATTGTAAAATAACGGATTTAAACAAAACAAGTGTAAGTCAGTTCACGACACCAAAATTAAAAACAGTTTTTGCTGGAAATATTTTGTGCAATTAATACTGAATGCTGAAGGAAATAAGAAAAAAATCATTAATTCTGACCAAGTTTACTGTTTGGCATGCTTGACTGCGGTAAAAAAGAAAGCAAAGATGTACAATTTGGATCGTAAGTATCTTAAATATATTTATTTTAAATATATTATTTTTGGAGATTTTAACATAAGGGTTTTGACACTAAGTACTGAAATAATAACGAGCGAAAAAGCCGGAGAAAAAGAAATGAAACGATCGAAAATATAAAAAAAAGAGGTTCCTTTTGGATGGGAAAAAGATTGTTGCTGTTACTGGTGCTAGGGGAAATGTGAATCAAGCAGTTTCACTGGCAAATATGGCACACCATCTTTGTCTTGGTCACGCATTGCATAATCTTATGACTGTAGATGGCTTAAAATCAGTTCCAGAAGTTGTCCAAAAATACAAAAAAGTTATAAAGGCAGTGAGGTATCGTTAGCGCCAGAGTTAGAGGTTATAGCTGAAAAAATGCAGCTAGAGTTTATGGATACCTTTGGTAGAATAGTAGAAATGTTAGATAGTGACGAAGGACCCTATTTATGAAGATGATATGAGAACCGCAGTCAGTGAAGAAGTTGAAGATGAGATAAGCTGATATCACTATCAGCATCAAAGTTAAGACACAAGCAAATTCCAACGATCAAAACTGCAACTCCGACTCGTTGGCACAGCGTTTTAGAAATATTAGAAAGTGTGATCCACGTGTGTAACCGAGAATCTATAAATAATATGTTGAAGAAGATTGGCCAAGTAGAGTTTAGAATTGCTCAAAAGTAATGAATACTGTTACGAGACTTGGTGAAATTTTTGAAAAACTTTCGCGAAGCTATCCAAATGTTGTCATCACACAATACATGCACAATGAATTTTGCTCTCGAGTTTTGTTCTGAGATAATAAACATCTTAAATTCTCTTCAAGATGATGATTCTCTAATAATGCTACGTCTCAAACGCAATATGTTGGCAGAGATCAACAAAAGATTTCCAGTTACCAAAGTGATTGTAGCCACTGCACTTTTAGATAATCGACTTATGACCCTCAAAGAAATTGATGTGTACTTAGAGAGCCAAAATATGACCAGAACTTGATTTTCTTGTCTTGTACTTTAAAGAAGTGATGAACAGCAATAACCTAGGTGATAACGATTTTGTAGATACTACAAGTACTAGTACCAGCAATACTGTTTGCACAAACTGTCAAAGAAACGTAGCAATACAAATCAGGGAATTCAAGATGATCCAATAGAACAGGAGTGTTGGCGTTATATTGCTGCAGCTGACCCAAAAAAGTCTAAGGATGAAGATCTATTATCCCACTGGAATAGTAAGAAAAATGCATTTCCAAAAATTGCAGCACCCGCTAGAGCCTTACTCCTTGTGCCTGCTACAAGTACTGCTGATTGAGACGATGTTTTCAGTAACTATAATAATTAATATTAATTTATTATTAATACTGTTATATTAATTAGGTTTTTGTTTTATTGTTGATATTATCAATTTGTAATTATCAAGCAGGCGAGATTTTTTTCGAGATCTTATTTGATTGGTTTAGTGTTTGGGTAAGCATGGTTATATAATGGGTGTAAAGTGCCTGTGTTTTAATTTTTTATTACAATAAAATTTAACCTACTATAATAAATTGTTGTTTGTTAAGTGCTCATTTGAAATATTGTTTTATTTAATGCTTGCCCGACATGATATAAAAACGACACGAACAGAGTTCATTAGGTCTTAAGCATGTCATCCGTAATAAAATGCTGCTGCACCTAAAATACCTTTGCAGCAGCTGTGAGAATTTCCCACTGGCAAGTTCTGTATTTCCGGTTTATTTTATCGAATTTTGACCGACAAAAATTACGACCAGATATCCAATCCTTAGCGATTTTAAGATTTTCTTAAAAAAAACACATCCACGCCGCCGGCGCTACGCCGCCCCCCACGAAAAATCCTCAACGCGCCGCCGCCAGTTTTTGGAATGGCGGCTCTTACATCTACCCTGGAATTGCGAGTGGGACGTGTTGAAGTTACCGGTCATCTTTGCGACATCAACAATATAGAGCGTAGATTTTCACAGAGTAGTGCCTCGCGATTTCTAAAGTAGAAAGGGGATGTCAAGTAGCGATTTTAATAAGTTTTTATGAATACGGTTCCTCCTCTAATAAGCATACCTATTAGTAAGTGCACGAATAAAGGTTTTTAAGATAATTCCGATCATTCGTATGTAAATACGTAGACTCCAGAGAAATAATAATAACTTTGACGCACTGCATATTGTATTCACCACCATTTAATGTGAAATGTATTGAGTAATTGCTTTTGTTATCGACTGAGTAAATCACAGCGTCACCACTTAATTACGAGTTTGAATTAATTACACATAATAATTGAGTCTCGTGTGATTGTTCAATGTTTGCTAGTCAATAATTGTACACGAAATTATTGTTTCATGGCCCGTGCGTATACAGTGATTTGTACGAGTGGCGGGTGTAAAGGGTGTGTCTTGCGAGGATGCAGCGGGTGGTCCATTTCATCGATATTTCATTTACAGTTCAAACAATATCATGTTAACGCCAGAACGCGCTGCAGACAACACCGTGTATTGACACCGGCATATACATTCACACACATAAATATCTCTTTTTCTCCTCTATACCCGATTTTTTCTAAATTTGCTTTTGTTTTAATTCGCTATTGATGAGGTTTAGCGTTACACATATAGAAAATACAACCAGAACATTATTATATGATTGGTGTTGAATTTCAATGGCCTTTTTCAATTCAACAACCCTTCAACTATTGTCATATAGATTATTTTTTGTTTTTCTATAGAAGTAAAACATATTTCTATAGAAGTTCTATAGAAGTCAAGGGTGAATATTTAATTTCGTGCATATTATGATGTTTTTGAAGAAAGATAAATAATGAAACGTTATTATGTTCTTTATACGATTTTTAAGAATTTTAGTAAAAAAGATTTTAGTAAAAAAATCTTAGAAAGGGACAGCAATCAGACTTACGGTTATGGAATTACAGAGCTTTTTATTTTTTTACTAAACGGTAATGAGATTTATTACTTATGGGGATTAGATACAATTTATGGTAATGAGAAAAAGGTGAAAATGGGAATTAGAACTAAAATAGTTAATCAGTCTTTTACTTATTATAATTACTTTAAATTTACATAGAAACTGTAGTTTTAATTAATAACACAATTATGATCCCAAATCTTAATAGTTACAATAAATAAAAATGGAATAAAAAGGAAAAGAAATTAGTTTTCCTGAAATAAATTAAATCAATAATGGGATTACTTAAATTGCTCATTAATCCTTAATAATTTAGTAGACTTATTAAAAATTATATGTATAGTTACTAGCTGATCCGGTAAACGTTGTTTTGCCATATAAATTATAAATTACATATATCGCTACTTATAATAAGTATACTAAAAACAATATCTTAACGCAATAGAGTTCACAATATTTTTTTTTATCCCATCTTTAGCTAACACAAACAAACTGGACGGTTTGCCCACTCGAGAGCATGCCACGTACAATTGTCCGTGTGAAAAACATGGTGTGATATGAATTAACGATAAATTTATTTAAAAAATAGCTGTGCCCGCGACATCGTCCGCATGGAATTTAACAAAAAAGTTATATGGTAGAAATAAAAGTACTCCTTATTACATCAGCTACCTGCCAGTAAAAGTCAAAATCGGTACAGCCGTTTCCGAGATTAGCCGGAACAAACAGACAGACAGACAGACAAAAATAGTAAAAAATATTATTTTGGTATATGTATCGTATATACATTCATACGCATGTTGTAAAAAGCGGTTATTTAAATATTACAAACAAACATTCCAATTTTATTTATTAGAATAAATATAGATAACACTGAAATAGTAAAATGATAATTGTAAATGTCACTATTACGACTGATGCACAAACAATAATAATAATGGCCGAAAACTGTAGGTAGTGAGAAAAGAGATCTCATCCCTACTCCGTGATGTTTACTGGTTCTCAGAAGTGACACCGGTAGACGCCTGGCGGGGATAACTGATCAAGTGATAATTAATCAGTACCTGGGTTGAAAATTATTAATTACTGATATCGCTAGTAAAAAATAGGGGTTTATGGTAGAAAGGTGAAAATGTAGAGTTGTATGTATTTTTAATGCCACCACCTAAAAACATGAAAATAAAAATTTTTATCCAAAAAAATCAAATAAAAAACATTGGGGTAGACCACCCTTATCACTTAAGAGTATAAAAAATAGATAACAACCTATTCTCAGACCTACTGGATATACATATAAAATTTCCTCAAAATCGGTCAAGCCGTTTCGAAGGAAAAGTATAACTAGTAATTAATAAATATTCTATTATTATTATTATTATTATTATTATTATTATTATAGCTGACAAACTAACAGACAAGCCATCTAATATCACTCACCGTCTTTCATGAACATAAGCAACATTAAAGGCATCGCTTAGAATTAAAAGAAAAGGAATATAGTAATGATTCTCAAGCTTCCAGCTGATTCACGATTGGCACTTAACAGGGGTGCCGGCCTCTGTCGCCTCTTACGACACCTTCGTCTGCTAGCATGGGATTAGTGTCAATACTCTAATACCGATGGAAATTGTAATACTAAATAATAATATAAATAATTACCATTCATTTCTTCTAATTACCATTCGAGTAAAAGAGAATGGTAAATAATGGTAATTAGTAGATTGGTAATGAGATTTTCTAGTATTTTTAATATATTAACGGTATTCCGTACGTATACAGACTTGTAAAAATTATAGAAATAAAAAAGCACTCATCCATATTAATCCCATATTAATTATTGATAAAATATTGAACATACATACTTTATATAAAATGAATGGGTTGTAGAAATATTTTGAACAACGTTAGAATTTCATAGGATAATTTTAATTTCTGTAGCCATAAACTCTCTTTCAGGCGTGTGTTTGGCTCGGTGGCAAAGGGGTGACCGTCGCCGAATATATTATGTTAGGCACGATACACAGCTACGCGAAAATATTAAAATATCAGAGCGAAAGTATCGTTAGATGGTAATTATAGGGAACTGTAAGGACATTTTTCAAATTGGTAAGATACCACTTTAGTATGTTCTTCTATTCATAAAAATTGTACTATGAATAGACTGCCTATTGTATTATATTAAAAAGTGATAAAACATCTGTTCTTCATGCACAGTTTCTAACAAGATGTAACAATAAAGTAAAATCTGGGAAATGGGACATTGCTGGTAATTAGAATTTTATTTTTTGTTTTAAAATTTAATGTTGTTTTAATTAAAAATTTTCTTTTTTAACGATTGCACCTAGTAAAGACTCAAGTAAACTATACGAAAATAATATTAGGTTTTAATTCTATCAATGTTTTATATATTATTTATCGTCTGACGCGTAATATGCACGAAATGAAATATTCACCCTCAAACATAATTCAATGACACATGACATTATCTCATTATGAGTCACAAAACATTAATTTCCCGTGCCTTTGTTCCAAGTGCAGTGTTTCTGTACAATTATTTTTAATTGTTGTTTAAATGTTGTAATTATTGCTCCTTTTAATGACACTTAATACTTATTAGACGTGGAAACATTTTCCTTGCTTTTAATAAACCAAAATGCAAGACCTTAGTATGCGAATAATTTAATAAATTCCTGAAATTTGTGCGAGTATTGTATTTGTGTAAGTATAATAAAATTAAAATAGCGTAGCATAAATTTATACATCCACACAACTCGTAATTATCCCACTATTGGGCTCGCAATGTCACGATGTCATCCACAACAAACTACCTGCAGTTAAATTTGAACTTGAACTTGCTACCTGAAGTACCCATGAGCTATCTCGGTAACCTATATCAATAGGTCGACACTACCTTCTGGTCCGGGCGAATTACCAGTGTACTTTACGTGTTTACCAGACGAAAGTTGCGACAAGCGATAAAAGGCCGCTGCGGATTCATACCGTGGCCGGCGAGGTCACTCGACTTTCCAGACCCCCTTTACCCTTTACCCCCGGACTTTCCAGCGTGGGGCGATATTAGAAGCTATAATATGGAGTTCTATAAAAAGAGCCCTCTTCAAGGGCTGAACTTGCAGTGGTGAGTCCTTTGGTTTTGCGTATACACATAAGCGAAGGTGATCAATAATAGGAACGTCTTTTAACATTTTGGCGTCAAGCGTATCTTATAACATTTAACATTTGCAAAACAGGGAGTGTTTGACATTTCCCAAACAAGGCAGCACTTCATATTGCTCAGACAGAACCAAGAAACAGCCGTCTATGTCCGTACAATTTAGCAGGCATGTTATAACACGTATTGCCATCAAATCAACATTATCGTTGCCATAATAAATAACATCTCATCTCGCTATGGTATTTCAATTAAACATTAGAAATAAGCAATAGGTATGTACGTGGTTTTGATAAACAAGTTATGTTAGACTGTTATCCATGGTAAGGCACCAACTTCTTCTCGTAATTGTGGTCGTCTAGAAGTTGGAAAGGTTAGTGGGCAAACCGATTGTCAGAAAAGGACACATGCAATAAAGATTTGATGCAGACCGTGCATAGAAAACGAACAAAAGAAATGCCCGTTAATCTTTAAAAAGTCATGATTAGTGGGAAATCACTTACGACTAACGCTAGGGATTGACCTATGAGGATTTTAAAATGTGAATAAATATAAATACCTATTTGTTTCTCTTACCAACAATTTTTAACTGACTTCAAAAAGTATATCTCTATATATCACAAGTATATCTACCTGGTTTGATTTACTATGTATTTGCCGTGGCACAGGTTTTAAACATTTCATTATAAAATGCATACTTATAAGAATAGTTTATTTATTTTCGAATTTTAGCATGATAATGAGATTTTTATTTTTTTTCTTTTCTTTTATGAGGTCAGTTTATTTAAAAAATATATATTTTTATAGCACATTGTTATAGATGACATTCGATATTAATTCAACAATTCTATCAATATCGAAGTCTGTCCACGAATTATCATTGGGTGTGATATAGTATAGTTTTTATTTATATGTGGATCAATGCTGAAATTATTAAAACAACGTTTTAATACAAAACAAACACTTCAGTACTTTTCAAGGGTTCACGTAATTGGCTTCACGGCGCACTGGCGTTTGGTTCCCTCGCCTTTCCATATAATAAAGTAGGCAATTACCGGAGCGACGTACGAAGCCTTTATTGTTCATTGGAGACGTATTGATGTCTCGTGTAATAAATAAATTTTAATATAATAAATAAAATTTGGTGATATTTAATTTTGAGCTAATCTGTCATTGAAGCCATCTGATGCACTGAGGAAGCTCTAAAATGAGAGCCTGTTTCCGGAGTCCTCCACCTTCCAAATATAAAGAGTTCGTAAGAACATTTAAATCGATAGCGTTGCTATATAACAGCAGCTTAGCCTGCCTTATCTCTTTTTTATAACAACAGCCAACTACAGCGGTCGGGGTTGAAGTTGCGTCAAGAACTTTATGAGGTTTAGTTCGATAATTCGAAGTATGAAATCTTAAGACACCGCAATGTTTTCTTGCGAGGAGATGATGTCACACAAGAAAGGCGCAGTGTGGAAGAAATAATTATTTCCTAACGTTCCAATCCGCCATAGCATTATTTTGTAACAGGCCCTGACAAAATTGACTCTCGAAAAATAGCGCCATCCTATATCCGTTCACGAAATTTGTCATTTGGCAGGCTTTCATACCGTGTGAATGAGATTAAACATATACGGATGTATTCATTATATTGTTTGTCTTTTGATTTTAACACCATTTAGTATACTTAAGTATAAGTATGTTATACCATCCATATCACTGAAATATTGTATTATAATGCAGGTCTTATTACTGTAGCTTGTTAGCTGCTTCAGCAGTAGGTTAATAGCGTCGCTGCAGCTGGATCAATCACAACGGGAAGCACAAAGAGAGCGAGAGGCCAATTAGACGTTGTCGGATACATACTTGAGTGAGTACAACGACAGCTGGATATTAGCAGTATCCTATTATGGTTGTTTATTATATCTTTATAATTAAGGTGACATGATAGTTTCCACTTAAAGGTATATTACTTTTGCTTGACTTAAGCACAATAATCCATGAATTAAATTTTCAACCATTTCAAGACGTTCCTAACATTATTATTTTTTTGTACATTTATCTATTTTATTTAATATGATTTTATTTCGCCAAACCTATTATGTCTTAGACATACTACTTACTGTCATAAAAATGATGAGTTTGAAACAAGGTTAAATTGTTATGGTATAATGCTGCAAAACATAACATACCTAAATATTTTCATTTGGATTTTTTGTTTGTCTGTCTGTCGCTGGCCTCCGAGCCGTAGCGTGGTTAAATCCGGCGGATTTTCCTTCAGGGACCGGACGCTAACAACTTTTTCATACTCGTAAGTATTGTTTGTTTGGCTCCTTCTAATTTATACGTTAATAATTTAAACTTTATCACCCAGAACTTCATAAGTAGGAATATGATAATGTGGTTCTTGAAATTAGTTAAAAAAATAATAGATATGACTAGCGCTTATTATTGTAAACTGAGTTCGGACCGTTCGAAACGGAACTAAGAAAAAATATTACAGAGTAAAATATCATACGTTGTCAATTGCATATTACATAATTAATATTTTATTTTTATTATTGTCAGTAAAATTGTTTATTGTACTTACCGACACAGGAATACAACTCAGCAGCACCTCGCAGCAAGCAGCCATCTTCTCGGTTCTGTCCGCTCGCCCTTGTGACGTTCAAACAAAAGCATCCGTCATCGTTGTCCAAGAACCACTCGTTAGCCGAGAACCTCACCACAGGAATGCCCTTGTACTCGGTGGCGTACTGATACCGCATTTCCACTGATCTGTTAATATATCCTCGTGTTAAAATCATATCTTTAAATATTACATGGCTCCCTTATTTTTATCCTAACTAGACCGGACCGAGGCGGTTCGATTTTAAATCTGAAGCATGGAAGACCCTTATCCAATATCCGACCGCAAATAAAATTGCTTACGTTGGTCGATTATGACTGATACACATTCTCGTTATCAAGGGGAATATTACTGGTATACATAAGAGAGTGAAAAGAAGTGTGCTCAGGATTAGTCAAAATGCAACTGGTTCGAAGAGGCCAACTCCAACAGTAAGACTCCAGCAGCTAAAGGCTGAAAGATGCATGGATCATCTAGAATAATCACTAACAACGAGCAAAAATTACTAATAATCCCTACTTTTAACACACTTTTGTTTGATCGAGCTGTAACGATGTATTAAAATCTAAAATGCTGAATTTCGGTCACTTCTAGTATCATCATAAAACTTGGCAGATGTTTGTAGATTAAATCACAATAATAGTAATAATATACTAACGTCAAGCTGATCTGATAATAGAGCTTCAAAGTAGGAGACAATACCCTGAAATTCCTATTATTTAAACGTATCTATTTGGGGCTCGCTGGTCGTTTGCTGGCTATTCACATAAAATAATTGAAATGAAAAAAATGTCTCTTGTGCAGTTTTAAGATTATTGCTTCAATAAATATAGTATTCAACATAAAAACTGGTGTGCCTTTAAATTATTGTTTTATGTTTGACGTATAAAATATATCACTAACGCCAAGATTCGCACAGATACCATTAACTTTTCCAGAATCAAAAGTATCCATTGATATATTCCGCTTAGGAGCTACAACTGTCCCCCCCTAAAATTTGTAATATAAAGTGTAGATCGTAAGTAGAAAATATACGCCAATTTCGAGGATATTTCACCTCTTTATTTGGACACGTTTTGCAAATTGTTACATGCGCATAATACAAAGTCTCATAAAAATCTTTAGTCCCCGATACAAAATTTAAAAGTATCTTAATTCAAAATTGCTTGTGTAACTTTAGGCTGTGCTTTAGACATTTATCAATCCATTACCTATCTACTAAAAGATTAATTAGTTGATAAAATTATTTCAATTAATTTTGGTTAGGGTTCTTTCATACAGGCATGTTAGTGAATCATATATGTATATATATAAAGTCGTGAGCAGTTCAAATGGTGTCGCGATTTGAGAGCAAACAAAATTTTCAGTATATTTGTTTAAACAAAGACTTTATTGCTTACGTTAGCATTGATTGCAATTGTTTTATCACCATGCTATATGTACGTATGTGCTTGTTTAGTTATGAATTATATTTATTTAGTTATATTCATAAAAATAATTAGGGCATGTCAAGCAATCATTGATTTATAATGAATGTGTAACAGGCACACCGTTCCACAATCCAATCCAATTTTAATTGAACGGATGCTTGTTTCAGGACATTTCACAGTTATCGACAATCTCACATGTCTGTCTGCACAGACGACCGTCAGCGTATGAAACACCCTCGGGCGGTGGCGCTAATTGAGGCGTTAAAGCGAGCCAGATACAGTTAAACTATGCTATCTGTACCTATAACAGCAAATGAACGCTACATTAATTTTTAAATCTACGCGTTTCATCCTGTAACTGAAAAAGGTATATTGCAGGCCACGTTGTTTTTAATTTAATACGCCAACAATGTTTTGAAGGAAACAGCTTAAATGCATATTTAGGATAAAGCTAACCAACCCTTCGCGTGATGCATTGTTTACGTGATTTACAACACGTGATTTACGATTGACATGATAAGAAGAAGAAGAAGAAGAAAATAATAAAAAAAAAACATCGCAAGAAAAGAAGAAAGAGCACCTGTCCTTTCTTATACAATGATACTCGTATACAATGATAAGGTTTTTTACCTCTGTAACGAGCTGTCATTCCACTTGCAAAATCAATCGCACAATGATTTTAACGTGTTGCCGCGGATCATGTTAACGCACAAGTTCATCGCTTTTCTTTACTGACAACTCGTCGGTGATACGTCTTGGGATGCGTCAAATGTGCAGCGGGGATATGTCAATCACTTACTACCAGGTGACCCATCCACTCGTACCGGGTTTGCTGGCTAATTACAATAGAAAGTTGTACTTATATGTAAATCATACAACTCATTTTATGTAGAAATGTAATTATTATGGGTATAATAATTGTGAAATGTAATTATTATCGGTATAATAATTACATTGATGGATTATGTAGAGCTAAACTCACCTGCATATATCCGTATTGAAGGCGAAAAGGGATCGATATCGATCGACAAAGGGCGCGAAGATGCCGGAGTCGGTACCGTTGACCATATTACATATACCCGGTATCACATCACCATCATCGGTTTCTTCGGTCACCCAGAAATCCAGATAGGAAGATCCGTTGTATGTGATCAGTTTGCCCAGGTTCGAAGAATCTTCGAAACCTCTATAAGCGACGTACTCGTTACTTAGTTTGTTGTTTTTCTGCGATCATATTGGCACAGTTCGTTATTTGGAAAGTGACGTACGGGAATATAAAAGAGGGGAAGAAAGCTTCTCGAATACAGAAGTAGTGGTTTCAACAAAGCAGAGACCCTTGACACGACACACGATACACAACACAATTGAGAAGCCCATGACCTCTGGACCACATGAAAAAAATATATAAATTAAATTTCTGTTGAAATAAATGTGGTTTTTAGTTTTTAAGTTTTATGAATACTAGTGTTAGGCGATAATGGGTGTGACCCATCACGATCATTAAATAACATTTTGCTTCCATTTTTTATTGATTACACTAAAGCTCTTCAACAGTTACCAAAGAAAATAATTAATAAAGTATATCGGTTAACAAACAGAGGAGACGAACATGTACAGTTTGTTCTTCATGCATATGTAAACATAAAAATATGTAGATTAATTTATGA
Organism: Megathymus violae; assembly: GCA_003671415.1. Classification (NCBI taxonomy): domain Eukaryota; kingdom Metazoa; phylum Arthropoda; class Insecta; order Lepidoptera; family Hesperiidae; genus Megathymus; species Megathymus violae. The sequence continues at coordinate 1,928,932 of PDGT01000018.1, forward strand.
ACTTTTAACATAGTGAAATTAACAATACTTATAGATTTTATACTTGAACAATATAAAACGTACATAAAACTAAGAGTTCGGTATGTTTAGTTTTTTTAGTGTATTCTCGGTAAATTTCCATACGCAACAACAAGAAGGACAACAGGCAACTCTATCATTTGTACATAAATTTTAAAGCCAAACTTTGTTCGTAATGCAATGTCTATTGCTTATAGATAGTAAGCACTTAAATGCTTTTATACACATTATACATATTTGTAACGATGAAAATATTTGAATATGATTCAAAATGTATGACAAATCGAATACTTATGTTACTTACTCTGTACAAGTCAACAACCAAGACCGACTCGTTAAAATGTCTTTAAAAGCAGTGAACCGCTATAGAAATTTTCCACTAGCGGGTACCCGTGCAACTAGCAACCGGACTTGAGTTCTTTAAGTAGGTCAATCACTAACGTCGCTTACGACAGTACGACATTCTATATGAACTGTTAGAATATATCTGCTTATTCGAACTATGTATATAAATGTAGACTGCCTTTATGAGCCGATATTAAGAATGCTCCTCCAGTTACATTTATTTCAAACGTGCTGAAGTTTAGATGACATTTCAATATTAAAATTCCGTTGTGAATGACAGTTTTATATGAAAAAAGTTGTTTATGGCTCGAGGGAATTAAAAAATATTGAAATTTATTTTATATTTATATATATATATATATATATTATCTATTATTATTTTATATATGTTATCTATATATATTTATTTGAAATATAAAGGTATGTGTATTAGTCGGAAGTTATTGAACCACAGGTCCACAGTACAATTGTTTGTATGACGGCCACGAAATTAACTTGAATTATGTTTTCCCATTTTAAAAATATATTATCATAAAAAATGGTTTAGTAAAGTTTCAAGCAGCACGAGACTTATCTTTCATAAGGTAACTTTTATATATTATTTAGACACACGTCTCTGCAAATAATTCTGAATTATTTGTACCTCGGAATGCACTTCAAAAAATAATATATTCAAAACTTCTACAAACAAAGAGGCATCTAATGAAATTTTAGTCAATAAAATATTTTCCTCAAACACCTAGGTACAAATATTTTCATGGCGATTAACTGGACGGTATAGAACATATAATGTTGCAGCGCTGCCTAATGCGGAGTTAAAATAAAGCAGATGGCTCACAATTCTTCAATATTAAAACTGCATATTTATGTCGATCGTTCAAACGGCGTTAGATACTTTTTAAGTTAAACATTAAACCATTAATTTATATAGAAGACTTGCGGTATTGAAGTATTATGTGATATCATGATTTTAAACAACAGCGTATAAAATATTACCGACACAGGTAAATTGTTAGAGTGAAATAAAAGGAAGACAATAGGATCAACAAAGGGCAAAAACAAGAAGGATCATGTGGGTGAAAATTATGCAATTAATTAATTATTTATCATTTACCTGTAAAAATTTTGTTCATTCCTCGCATTTAAAAAAAAAAACAAGCCAAGTATCTATAGGAATATGAAATAAATGTTCGTAAAAATTGTAATTTATCACAACGTAATTATTATGTAGTCATCGGTTCTCAAAAGTATTTCCACTGGAAGTACGTGAAAATGAAATACAATACGAGACAATTCTTTGTTCGCACAAAACAGGATAGAAATAAATGGCAGATGTCTCTTCACGTTTCCCCTAAGACTATCTCCACTAAAATTTTCCAATCAACTTCTTCATCTTCTGATAAATGGAACTAAAAATAAATAAAGCTAAGATTCATGTTAATGATTCAGTATAGTCTTTTCTGGAAAACCGAAGAAATACTCTTTTCCTATCCCTGCCGGAAACATCGAAGTCAATCGGAGTGGGTCGGCGCTGTATTATCTCTTTGTAATTAGGCCAAGCATACACTATGTCACATTTTCTCCATTTATCCACTATTGTTACACTGCTGGAGTCGCGTCAAATTTCACAATAAGAGTGGTGGACTATGGAATCCATCACGCTGGCCCATGCAAATTGGCAGACTTCATATAACTTTGAGAATATTATCGGTAACTGTCAGGTAACTAAGTTTCCACACGATGTTTTTTTTGTTCACTTAGATATTGAAAGATTCCATGTTAATTGATGGACTTTTCATCAGTAGCTGTGCACATTCCACATTGCACATCTCCGAGCGAAGGCCTTGCTCAGACAGTGATTTTTTTTTTATTTTAAGTCTTTTGTATGTATAATGAAAACGCATAACATGAAAAAAATTACTACTGCAAAAGATTAAACTGGACTTTAATCTGCAAAACAAGAACATATCTACCATAATTTATCTTCTGCATCGCGCGTTCAGGAATTCACAAACCTTCGTAGCTTGTTTGTGTTTATCATATATGAAATAATAACATTTCTGAAAATACGTAGGGAAACTTTTATAATATTTTAAACATACCGTATTCTTGAAACAAACTAAAAATGTATAATATTTTGTTTTAAGCTCTTCATTAAAACGCCAAACAAAAACAAAAAATGAAAAGAGCGAATAATTATGCTCCTAAAAATATTTTACCACACATTATTTTAAGGCCACCGACTTTATGCATGTGTGTTTTCCCATTGACGAATACTCTCTACATTTCATGCTATTCATATATCATAGGTATCAAATGGAGTATATTGGATGTCTATGCTGGGAAATTAAAGTTAAGTCATAGATGTGGGAGTCTTCAAGAGGTGAGTGAATAGGCTATTATAAGTTCGTGCGTTCATCATCTTAGACATCATCACCACTTACCATCGGGTGGGATTGTTGTCAAGCATTAACTTATTATATGTAAAAAAAAACCTCGGAATGGTATAATACTACAGTAGCATCAGCCGAAACTTTAGAAGGTGTGTGGGTGAAAATACCTAATGCCGGGCTTCAGGGAATCGTGCTGCATCTTGATGAAGTCCCATGCGCCCCTTACAACAAAGGTTTTTATCGAGGAATCTGGTATTGAAACTTTAACTCATCCACCCTACAGCCCTGACTTAGCTAGTTGCAATTTCTTTTTGTTATATTGTCTTGTTGCAATAGTGAAAGAAAAAAAGGAAAGTTTTTTCGAGCGCCGAAGAAGCCGTGGCTGCCTAGCAAGTACCAATTTCTGACCTGTCGGTCGGATCAAGACTGTTAAAATTGTTTTCAAAGTTGATTTAGACGAATGGTACTTTGTATAAATCACGAGGAAAGTATTTTCAAAAGACGTAAAACAATGATAATGATAATGATATATTGAATACTTATTTATCTTAATGTTTAAAAAAAATTGTGGGTGACCAACGTAAAATATTTTTTTTAACTACGTATATTAGTATTTTTTTTAAAGTTACGCCACAATCTTACCACAATGTTGTGTTGTCACAAGCCAAAATTTCACGCAGAACGTTTAATACAATCAGAAAATCTTTGATCACCCTTAACATTTTCATCGGTTTTATGACTTCTGAATAGAATAGAAATATGGTTCTTCAAACATTTAAATACGATAGTCTTGATATAGTTATGTAATGTAAACAATAATAGCCTAGTGGTTTAAATGTACGATTTCACAAAAAGAGTGGATATTGCATTTTGCGTGCGTCTGTAATTTTTTAAAGCTATGCGCATATTGTAAATTTATTAATAATGCTTAGGCGAATTGAAACATCACGAAAAATTCTGTAATTCTAACTGGTCCTTATATGTTTTCAAAGGTGTATTAAGTCTACCGATCCATGCATGGGCAGCATGATAAACTACGATTCTTACTTACTAAGTAGACGTATGAATCCAACAATTATGGTCAGTGATGAGGTCAGCTTTATTATCATCTTACAGCATAATATTTTGGAAAGCGGTTCAATATTATTTTTTAATTATTACTATTGTCGACTAATTCTGAAATCAACTTTTCGTTCATTGTATTTGCGGTAGTTCTTCAAACACTTCGCTTTCCGCGCACCCTTAACTTTGAGCATGACCTGAATAACATTAAATTGTTCCAGTTTTCTGCAGATTCGTTATAAATATAGGTTTTTACGTCGGACGGAACTCCGTCAACATCATTATACAGAGAATATCGTTGCAGCTTAGGTCTTTATGATATAGAAATGACAAATTTATTTTCTATTGGAGTGACTGTATATCACAACATATCTGGACAGTCTTATACTTAAATTCAAACTATTACTTCTGGGGTCAATGCTCGGATAGGCATTTATGTGACAGTGTAGGTTCTAATAAACTAGACAAGATTAGATGTACTTAATAATAAAATTTGTTATATATCTTTGGTGTATGCTATGCCACCCGTAACATAGGGTACCAAGTGCAAGTGCAAGTATGTGGGAGCGTATGAGACTACAAATATGGATAGTTTTGTGTATATAATGTTTAAAAGATTTTTAACATTATAAAATAACAATATATTTTGGTAGTAAAAAACTTTTTATATTAAGGAATTAAATAAGTAGAATTATGAACAGAACGGTGTTATTGCAATGTACGTTAAGATTTCTTCTTCCACTGAAAATTTCTCGGAATTACAAGATGCGATAAGAAATTGAATAGCTTATGCTGAAGGAAAAATGAATTTAATATTTAACTAACGGAGCAAGGCATTAACGTCGCTAGCAATAACGCGATTACACCAACAGATTCATTAAAATTTCCTGTTCCAGCAGGTAATAATATTACTGAAGATATTACAGCTTTGGTAAAACTATTACGTAGGGTACATATAGGTAACTCTGTGCCTTGAATTTCAATATCATCATTACGACCCACAATTATTCCACAGTTCGGGTGTTGTCACAAGACGAGGTGGGTAAAGCCACGTTGACCAAGGGCGAATTTGGAGACTTCATACACCTCTGAAAACGTTATGGAGATCATTTCCTCGTAATATTTACCTTCGCCAAATCAAGTAATTATTAATGTGTTATACGCACATAATTTTAAAAATTAGGGGTGCATTGCATGGTTCAAAGTCGATTCCCTCGTACGGACGAACGACGTTCAAATCACTGTGAGTGTTGTCACTTCTTACTAAAGACGTATTTAAAAATGTGTAAAATAATGTTACTTAGTTGTTACTTCGTTCGTAGCGTATTAGGAAATTTATCATAGGTGAACAAATTTTAATAACTTCTGTAATTTACCGATGAAAATGGGCATTATTCCGATTAAATCCTAAAACCTGTGCAATAGCCGTTATGTATAAAATTACATAGTGCTCAGAATAGATCACGAGTAATTCTTAGTAAATCCAGACAGAACACAAATTTAAAACTATAATTTGAATTTACTCAAAGTAAGAGAACATGAGATTAAATCGCTCTACAGAATTCAAGTTACAAAACTATCGTCATAGAACTTCAAGGAACAAAGGCGTGCAATTAAAAGTTGAAGATCTTTATTTTGCGAAGTTTTCTTTGCATCAGCGCTTACAAAAGCATGAAATCGTGAAGCACTTTTATTAAATACCCAGAATATTTGTTGCCGAGGTAATCCTTTATTCTAATTTATTTATGTTGAAGCTTTTTATAAAAATCATGGAATAAAATACTAGGATTGGCTCTAGGTATTTTTGTTACATGAAAATGTGTCACATATGCAGATATTTCTCTAGCAAGAAAACGCTGCTGGTTATAAGTAGTTTTCAGGGCACATAACCATCTCAATAGATCTTACAGACGAGAAAGAATGTCGAGAACTTTTTGTCATAAAACGAGATCTACGATATAAGTGATGTTGTGCACTTATATGTTTAATTTCGTCGCATATTTTACAATGGCCTATTGGATATTAAAACCCAAGTTTTTTCCAAATTCAACTTTTCTTATGACAACAACATGGTCTCCGACATGCATTAACGACTGCTATTCAACGTCAATTACAGAGACCGATGCGGTGTTTAAAATGCATTTCGAAGCATGAGAACGCTTGAAGAACTTTTGTATCTAGCAATTACATTTGCCAACAGATATTCTTGAGGTTCCCTGAAGCAGGGGACCACTTATAAATGACACAAATCGTTGAGCTATAATTTGTCTGTAGTTTATTGGCATGTATGTAAATTTAAAGTTCACTTATAAGAATTATATTTAAATATTTACACTGTATCAAGCCACAACTGAAAACGATTTCAAGTTTTGTCGAAACTCAATGCTTTCTTGTACAATGTGATATTCCATATGTATCTTGTCAAAACCCTTATTTCTTATAAATATTTCAACGTATACGAAAATTGGCGATTTGATCTTTCATTTTAGTGAAGCTAATGGGTTTTTTGTATCTAACTTGAATTATGTTGCCCAGTACAGTTAACAATTTTTGATAGAAATAACCTATTAGTAATAATAATAGCATGATCGTACATACTATGTATATCATATGTATAACGTATTATACGGAATTACAAAGTATATATACAGGTCATCAATGTTCACGCCAATTAACCAACGTTGCACTGTAGGTTGAAGCGCAGCACGTTGGGTGCGGCAAATCAAAGGATAACCTTTACATAGAATTGACTTGTGATTTTAACGTTGCAATATACTATATGGCGAGGTAAATATCGAAGCTATAATAACTTAAGCCCATGTCGGATAAAGGCAGACCTTAACTTATAAAATTTTCCCACTAAATTTTGACTTATTTAATATTAGAGGGAGATAAGAATATATTCACAGGTTTATTTAATTACGAATTTAAAGAACTGTAGACCACAGACAGCCCTTTAGCGTCCCCTTTTCGAGGGTGGCTTGGATATCCAATTAACACACCAAGGACGACAGAATTAAATATTTTTCTGCCAGACACATGCATATATGTAAGTCACAACCGGGAATCAAACCCGGGATCGTGTACTTAGTTGAGCAGCACCATTTAGTTTGAGCAAGATGAATGCAGCGTACTCATTGATGATCCCTTTTCATTATGTACTCAACAAGTATATTATTACATTTATTACAGACCAAAATATACACCAAGTCGAACGCTTCTTTGTTTCGTAAATTTAAATCGAGAATCACTTATTCTTGAAAACCATTTTCATCGAGGTTTTTGTAATGTAATGTAAGATAATAAAATTAAGCCACAATAATCTATTATGACACGATGTTCATCATCATCATTTCATTATTACAACTCATAATTGTCCCACTGCTGGAATCAAGTCTTCTCACACCACGAAAGGGGTTAAGACCATAGTTCGCCGCGCTGGCCAATTACATATTGGCAGACTTCAGACACTTTTGAGAACATTATGGAGGGCTCCCCGAGCTTTCCTCAAGATAATTTCCTTCAACGAAGCGAGTAACATCATTGTAATACACGCATAATTTGTATAATTAGTACGTGCCGGATTCAAACTCAAGTCACCAAAGCGGGAGACTGACGTTCAAACTACTAGGCTATCAGTGCTGCTGTTATATAGTTATGACAAGTAAAAGAACCTTGGATGGTAATTATGTTATATCGTGACAGACATAGTGAAGATCATAGAAATAGGAATAGTGACTTACATAGTCCAAGAATGTGAAAGTTAAAGATCCATCAGTTTCTAACACCAAATTTTGTATATTATTGGATAAACCCCTTATTTGATTGCATGCTATTTGTCCAATTAAGCCAGGATTCCGGCAGAGCGATACGCCGTCGAACAAGAGGTCACGGACGCGCGCGTGGATCACAGGGCTGTTGTTTTGTCCAAAAATGCCGCCAAGAGCAAGAGGCAGCACCCCTAGTAGTCCTGGGAAATTCAACTCTGCCATTTGAAGCACTGACTGAAATGCAAAAATGTAAGTAGATGTAGTTACATCAGTATAAATTCATAATGAACACAACATTGATAATACTTTTGGTACTATGTTATACACACTTGTTCTATTGTAAATTATTTCTGTTGTTTGAATATAATTATATAAATAGGGAGACCTAACTCGAAACACCATCGAGTTCTGAGGTGTGCGGTTTCCCTCACGATGTTTTCTTTCATCGAAACGAGTTATAATTGTAAGATGCATCTATTTTCAAAATTAGTGGTAGGTAGGTACTTGCAAGATTTTAACTCGAGTCTCCCATGCCGGAGACCGATGTCCAATCCACTAGGCTACCACTGATTGCAGTATTCGATTTCACTACCATGCATTTCTTCTTTCTATATTCTAAGAATGATATTTCATACTCAGGTACATATGTACATCTTCATGGACTTGTCGACGCTAGTTATACTCGCACACAATTATATTCGATGAATACACAATTAACAATAATATTCCTGAATTACACGTGAAATACTACAAAAGTGGTCACTTAAATAATGTTAAAATGAATATAAGTTAGTTAACGATACTTCACAACTGAAAGAATGTTTTTATCTCTTAAGGTAATTAAATATACTTTGAATTTAAAGAGATTTAATATACGTGTCTATGGGTGAATATTACAGTTAATTATTTACCTAATTGTGTGGAATTCATAATGCATTTCGATACTTTATAATTACATCACCATTGGATATGCGGAAGTTGCAAAGTAAACACGATTTTAATTATGTTGGATTTTGTATAGGTAATTTCGTTTAATTAACAATTTTATCGTACTTTCCCTTAGTTCAAGCAAGTGCAGACGTTGAAAAATCGCTTATTTGCTATAAAACTTATATCCATGCCAGCCCGCAGTTGGAGCGTTTATAATGCAAACATGGCAAACCTACCGGCCGCCAGCACGCGAGCGGATAATTAAGTCTTTACTCGACAACTAATCCATATTACGAAATTATAGATATGATTATCTTATCCTCATATCATGTGATAAAATATTTCAATCGAATTAAAAAACATCGTAACGTTGTACGTACGTGACATGACTTATAAATAGCAGACTATATATTTTTCAAAAATTAAACAAAATAGAGTTATAAATTAATAAATAATTAAATTTAACCTTCAATAAAATCTAACCAATCTGTGAAGCGTGCAGAGCAGTGGACTAAGTATAAAATAAGTAAAATAATAAAATATTTATATTAAAAAACAAATAGTGTTAAATATTAAACACTGTATATACGAATATACAACAGTGATGTAATAATATGTGATTAGCATATTTGCTGGAATTTTCCAACGGCTACACTGCGCCGGCACTTGCCACCACGGTGCTCAGAGCTGGTCTTCGCTAGGTTGGAACTTGGCCCTATGTTAATATCATAAGTTCATCACACTCTTAAAATGATTTTAAGCTTATCACGTCACGGACATTACACACCGTGACCATATAAGGTATTCACAATGTTTTGTGTTTTTTATCGATATTGCGACGTAATTAAAATTTAAAACATAAATTTTAAATACGTCTAGTCGATCTTATCGACTAAGTATTCATATAAGTACATACATATAAATTCATAGTGGTGAATATTTAAAAACATTATTTTCGCGTATAAGGATGCAAGTAGGATTGCAAACACTAGATTGCAAGTATTTAATTGAGAGATAAGAGTTGAGATACCCAAGACCTTTCGGTCATAACACTGTTAGCTAAGACCGGGAAGGCAGTGGTCTTATCACCACCACCATCGTGGCGCCTGGAAAGTAACGCGATGCGTATGTTGCGGAGCCAGACCAGGCATCTAGGGATTTGTCGAAAACAGAACGTTGCTGCGGTGACGTTAATACGTAAATACCGAATAATTCAATACTTGGGCTAACCATTGACCCCCTCCATCTGTACGGAATAGAGCAGGAATTATTGTCCAGGTCTCTTCAATTACGTGAAGATACCTTCTGCAAAACGTTAATGGATTGAGGCCGTAGTACAATGTTTAGTTCGTCGTCGCTAACTAATTGAAAATGTTCAAGTTGTAAAGAGATGAAGAATAGATTCACACGGCAATGTAAGCGTGTATTTAATTTGTGTAAATGAAGTCACGAGCACCTTCATAAACGAAATGTATCTACTCCCTGCAATCTGAGTCTGTCGTCCGGCGCGAACTTTTGTAATTTGAGTGAATAATCTAGTTCTTAATTCAACCAGTGCTCTGTACAAGAAGCAAATTTCATTAAAATTAGGAGTTTATTTAATTAAGATTTTTGTATGCTGTACTGAAGCTGAAAAGATATTTCTGTCTTCTTTTTTATTTTAGTAGTTTGAAAGTAGCTAGTGATTTTAACAAGTAAGCGATAAATATGTTTCTTGGTTGGTGTATGTGGTGTGTCAAAGTATGTAAGTACTTTTGTATCTGTATATTTAAAGTCATGTTGAGTGTTTTACTTCGTTTTTACTATCCATAAACCGCACAGCACACGTTTATTTTTAGTGGTTGTAGAATCAAAATATACATATGAAGGCTTCAAATAAGATTGATCATGACGAAATACACCATATTAAAAATATCTGTGTACACAGCACATAAATATCAACAATATTACATTAACTTAATCACAATTAAAATATATGTTATATTGTAAGTACCACCATATTCTTAAAACTGTGAACAGATATTGAAGTAATAAATGTAACAAATGCTTTAAAAAATATTTCTAAGGAGGTAATTACGAAATATCGACGAAAGCTATTAAAAACTGTTTTTGAATTAGAACCTGTTCTCGCCTACTTAATAAATTTATCATTCGATTTCATTTCCTAACGCACTGATAAAATCATTGGATGAGTATCAAACCCACTTTGAGTATGCCTAGATTAATTCTCATACGATGGTTGCAAAGGGACTGTGCCTCGACCATGAGTCCTAAAAAAGTATTGACTTTGAAATAGATTTACACCGGAATCTACTTATCGAATTCTGATAATGCAGGGACATTGTAAGTAAATCAGAAGTTCAGAATAACTGCTGACTTTGAATTAACTTGATGAAAATGAAACATTTTGATACATTTTATAATCATGATGATGCACAAAATCTCTGCATAACAATATTGTGCGTAGTAAGCTGCTGAATAACCTGAATAAGTTACATATTCAGTAATATGGTTTCAGAATCTATTAATATCTATTTAATGCTGACAATTTCGAATGAATCATCACACTGTTAATCACACTGTGGTTATTAAATCCACAGTGTCCAAAGTTAACATGCAGAGCCGGTCCATCTTTAAATCTTATCATTAGGGAGCTGGAATCATTGAATGATAAAAATTAAATCTCTATTTTATATATGTTTTAAGTTGCTTAAATATATTTTAAATTTATATTCAAGGCCGGTAGAAAATTAATTAATTTCGTTTCTGCTATCCATAAATTCAAAACTCTTTGTAAAATACAATAAAAAAAGACCTTCGAGCTCAAAGTAAAGTAAAATAAGAAAGTCCAAAACGGCCGTTTCAGAGAATACCATAGACAAGAATACAAACAATCAGGGAAAATTAAAATATTGGTTGATTATGTTGTGGATCTTAAGAACTCATTTTTTTATTACTTTTGATATACAAACAGGCAGTAAAAGTTCATATATAGGTAGATAATAGAACATTCCCCATCACTGGCCCAGCGCAGTGGGCGGGTACGACTAGTTATTAATAAATACTAAATATGTTATATTATTTATAATTTGAAATGTCTAACAACAATGTCGACGGGAGCTAATAGCTGAAAAGAACACAAGATATAAATAAAAATTTGGTATAAATAAACTATACACTGTATAATCTAAAAGAGTAATATGGGGCTGGTCATTACTATGTAACAACATACAAATTAAGCAGTTAAATTTATTGATAATGGGTTATAACGAAAAAAATGCAATAATAATTGTAATTAACACGTCTAGCATATTCAAATTCAAAATCATTTAATCATATAGGTATTCAGTAAATACACTTATGAACGTCATTTTTTTGCTTCTACCACCGTTTCGAAAAGTAGCTTTAACAACGAGGATAAGAAACGGCGAAAGTAACTCCTCAGCACATCTTTTCAACAACACATGGTAACTTCATAAGTTTAAACCTGTGCGGTACTGGTTTCCACACTTTTATTTCCAGACATCCTTGCCATTAATGTACTCTTCTCTAATGTAATATTCTTTGCCCATAAGTAATGTTTTAATGCGACGCTTAAAAGTTCCAATGGGCAACTTGCGTATTAACTTAAGGATCTTTTTGTAAAAACGAACTCCAAGCCCCATAAAGGAACGCTGAACCCTTGTGAAGACGATATGAAAATGTAACCAAATTATGCCTATTTCTTGTTTCATGATTGTGTGTATCACTTTTCCGCTTATACGTATTTTTTTTAATAAATACTAAATTGCTGGATGCCTACGATGAGTACACCTATTTCTTTAAATTTTTCTCTTAATGACTCACGCGACTTTAATCTAAAACACCGGGCTGAGCACTTCATTTAAATGAAAACAGAGGAGGCGAGCTCGGGGGGTACAAGCGTTTTCCAATTCAATTTGTAATGACAATCCGTATTTCAATCCACTCCGTTGCATTAAGATGTCTGCATTGAATCTATAGCGATCTCATCAGTTTTAATGGAAACAAAAATTACATCCAAGCTAGGAGCGTAATACCTATAGGATACAAACGGTAATGGGAAACTATATTTCTTGTTAACTTCAAACTTTTTTGGAATATTTCTCGACATAGGCAGCTATAAAAAAGTTTTTGCCCGACTACGGCGAAGCGGAGGAAGGTTATGATTTTGACCGTTATGTACTACGTTTGTATGTTCATCTGTTCCCTCATAATTTCTAAAGTACTTATCATAATTCGAGACATAAGTTATCGTTTGAAGCGTATTAATTGTCCGCTAGTTATAGGCTATGTTATGTTAAATTAAAATACATATATCGCGGCTTTGCTTGCATTCAACCGATAATTGTGCGCCAAACATATTTTCCCTTCAAACTTACCTAAATACTCTGTAAATACGTTCTCACGAAATTGTAACTCCAAAATAATTTAAATAAAAATAAGTTCACAAACTAAAATCGTTAAACTTAAAAATCACCGTTTAAAAATATGGAACTGGAAAATATTCTCATCTGAAATTGTTATGTACAAACTATTCGAAATTTACCATCTATTAAAAAAAAAAATTACACGTAAAATAAATTAGAGTAGATATTTAATTCCCCTAACAATACAATACATACATTCTAACATAAGTAAGCGATCATAAGCTTTAGGGCAAAGTTCTTATTAACTTATATTTATTTTTCAACGAATAAATTGATCTACAATTATTAAATACTAAACTCTCTCGTTCAAGTTTAAATAAATAATTCGAGATGTCGACCGTAGAAGACGTCACGTAACCTCGGCGAACGTTGTGGNGGGGGGACGCTTGAAATCTTGGTTGAGTGTTTAATGGAGAAACATTTTTTAAATATAATGGAAAAACTGCAATTAATAGTGCATTAATTCCACGGTGTCGTGGTGACCTAAACCATTTAGTTTTATCACTGCCGAGTAATGTACTTAAGTACTACTCACTTAGAAGGTACATAGATATCTATTTTTTTAATAAGAGTTCGTTATTGTAGTATATACAATTTTTATTGTATCCAATGACTTAGGTGATACAATATGAAATCTTAATTTGAGTAGTGTTTAAGTAATCTACTATGCAATAATTCATATCTGAACAGATAGCCTAACAAATTTAATCGATATTCCACCCGTTATCTATTTGGATCAGCGGGGCATCTGGAGAGCTATTACTTTGCTGTGGAAAGAAGAGTAACTGTGCCAGTGTTTTGTAATGAACTGATTCGTCCCATATGTACGTATTTCATACTTGAAGCTGTATATAGATTGGCAGACTGAAACAACTTCGGGCACGATAGGAAGTTCTACCTAAGGGGTTATATGAAATACTGATAGTGTTACAATTTCAGGAGTACATTTGTGCTTGAAATTTCTGTTGAACTCAACTCTGACTTTATACAGCACTCGGTGAATGGGCTGTGCCTTGGAGTATGTTTTTGGTTTCCTCACTTACAAAGAGACCGCGTTTTGTCGAAAGAAAGGAAAGTTGCATTTCAAATAAAGAGAAAGGGCGAATTTTCTGAGTACGTATGTATGCACAGGGTAATCTCCGAAATCACGTTACATATTTGAATAACTTTTAAGCATTTCAAAGACACCTAATTCCAGATGGACAGAGGCTTTATATCATGTACATACTTATGTAATTAATTCTTCAACAGCTTGTTTGGATAAAATGTAGGACCTAGAAGGATACAATTTTAAAAACAAAAATCATAAAACTTTGTTCGATCTTTATTGGATTTCTTAAATATCTTACCTAAACAAGACTTTACATTTCAGAAGTGTCTTTCCAACTCTAACTTATTCCTTTTTATTTACTTTTAACACATATGTCAGACAACCTACTAACATATAAGTACAACCTACACATACAAAAGATATTTATAGGAACTTCTCACGGAGAACACTGCATACTCCCTAATCGCATCTCCTGGCTCGTGCAGCGTAGCATAAATTTATTTACCAAGAGTAATAAAATGTATTACGTCTTCGAGCAAAACAATTAATCGATTGAAATTGCTATTTTATAATTCATCAATACCACTAAAACCTATATTTTTCCACGACTGGGCCCAGGTCCACCAGGACCAGGCGCAAAACCCAGTAACCTACAAAAGTAATGATCTGAGCAAGTCTGTTTCTCAGCAGCTACGAGCACGCAAACAATGTCAAGTTTAATTCTAAAACGGGTGGGACCTCTTACCCTTAATTATTTAAATAATATTTTATTTAGCTTTACTTACAGTAGAACATGGTTGTATAGGTATAACTTTGTCAGTACAAAGTAATCAATCACTTAACCCATGGTTCAAACGGTCTGTAGACACAGTAATGACATGGGTATACATCAGACGCTTGCAGCATTAATGCTGATTTTCGAATAAACCACGAGCTTTCTTGTTAATTTGACCAGTGATCGAGAAAGGTTACAGCTGTTGCAGAGCTCGGGCACACGGAGAATACTTAGAAACTACACATAGTGCTGTCGTATCCTGTTCATTCCATAATTACTTTGTGACATAGTATAAAAGAAACTTCGTAGTTAAACGCCATATTATACAATGCAATATCTAGTTTCCACCCGAAGAATGGAAATAAAATACTTTAATAGATTTGTCTTCGATAATGCGATAACGATAAAATCATATTATAATCTATGACAATTAAAAACATTTGACGCAATTGATTATCACTTGAAAACAGCTAGAGTTTTTTTGTTAAGACGATGTTTTTAATAAATGTTTTTTCGGGAAATCCTCTGGAAAAGCTGGAATTATGTAAAAAATATATTGTAAAAAATCTCAATTAGAAAATATGACCTTTAATTTAACAGCGTTGTTCACTGAAATATTAAAGTTAAATAAATCCCTTTTTAACGAACTGATTAACAGACAGTCACTCAACATACAACTCAAGCCAACTGGAGACAGAGACAAATTATAAAAATAAATTAATTTAATATTTTTTTCATTTTTAGCAGGAACGGGTCGCTTCCATTACTTGTCTTAAGAACTATTAAATACTATTCTGTGTACCTACCTATACCTACCAGACTATGTACCTACTTTGTTTTACTTAATTTTTATTGTTTCAGATGTTGTTTAGAAAAACCATATTTGTATCGAGAGTTTAAAATTCTTAGTTTTAATTTTTTTTATCAACATAAGCCTTCTAAAGGATCTAAATGAAAATAATACATTTTTATGACCGGATTAGATTGAATGAGTATAGTAGAGAATATAATGATAGAATGAGGTAAGGTTGTTGTACTACGAATATATAACTAATTGCAGGCGTTCTAATAACAACGACTTTGGGAAGGTAAGAAAAATGAAAAGAAGTAGGTACACGACGTACTAGCGTATTTCTGTTTGTGTCTTCAATACAAGACACTAGTTGCGTGTAATCGGCATAACTTGATTCGTAAACCGAAATATTTCCTCTAAAAACATATCCAGCATGCCTCAATTAATCAAAGAACAAGGAGACAAGGAAACTAAAAAGAAAACTGTTATTAGTATCATTGACTTGTTACCATGTTTAAACAATGTGGCCATTCGTGAAAGCAGCGGCTGATAGGAATTCGTAATTATTATTCCTTACCTCGTTATTTTTGTAATTGGTAATTTAATAAGTTGTTGCATAAATATACACTTGTATAATGTATAATGTAAAAAATATAGTATGAAATTTCAAATTTATTTAATGTTTTGCTGTAAGCAATCAAGCAGAAATACGAGTACGTTCCAGCGCACAATGACGAGCCTGAAGCCCGAGCTCACCCTGTCTGTCTGTCTCTGTCACTTGTATAGAACAACATAATAACGTCCTATGATATAGTCGATCAACGGAGACGTCTCGACAAATCAATTATCCGGGACGCGGGGAGACGCTTCACCAAAACTATAACAGCGTTCGGAGACGACCGTTTAGTGTAAGTAGTGTAGTGTAGTGTAATGCATGTAATAAATTATCTATCTTAGAAACTTGCCGATATTTGAATGCTTATTTCTAAGGTTATTCAGTATTGACCTCCGTAAGTTCTTAGACTGTGTACATCTATGTTTACTCGTAATTCAGACCGACGTTGTGTTGTATACGTTCATATAATGATATGTACAGATATGTACGTAGGTGGCAGCGCTCGTATGGACAGACGCAAATATGACTGAGCTGCCTCGTAAAAATTAATGACTGCCGCGCCGTTGAGATTTCAAAGTAAAACTGTTTGCTCAAAAAATATATCCGAAACCGTAATCGAATCCGATGAAAAAGTGTCGGATAATTTCGGATAGCGATCGAGTCTAAATAAAAGGCATATACTCGTATTAGCCACGTCGTTCTCATTTTAGACAGTTTATATTGTTAAATTTTTAAGGCTATTGTTTTTTTCTGTTTATAATAATTAGTACACAATAACTAGAAATAAAGTCAAACTGTTACCTTGTAAATAGATTATATTTATTTTCCAAGTCGTGATTCATCTAATATCCATAACCGAAATTATCCGAAACAATCGGATACTCCGAAATAATTTTATAGCATTAACCGTAACCGAAACCTGTAAAATATAAAACATATATTCGTATCTATATCCAGATCCGAAATTTCAAATCCCTACTTTAAATTAAACATCAAAATAAACAGAATCCATAAAGTTTTCACCTGCCAAACAAAATACAAATAACTCCAATTATATATAGTATACAACAGCACAGCATATACAATATATAGTATACAACAGCAGAAAACGAGTACTATCATCGTATTTATATAAGTAACAATTTATTTATGTCAAATCTTTAATAAATTCCCCAACTTCCCAGCCAACACTGTATAGATGTGGAAATTTTTTTTCGAGTAAGGCAGTCGCCAACGTTGTTGCCACGTTATTAAAGAAAGTAAAACAAACATTCGCCACTTTCTGTTCAGGTAATATTCGCAGAGCAACAATACAAAAAGATCAAAGCAATGCAATTAAATTAAAAGAGCACAACAAACGAGCGGAAACGTTGCCTAGGAAGCTTAGAAATAAAATTTGTATTAAAAATTCAATCGTAAGAACACGAGGTTATTCGACTTGCGGCAAAATTCCAACTTATAATTACACGAGTATGAACGATATTATACGTATTTAATATGCGCTTTCATGAGCACGAAATTCATCATGCATTTTTACCACGGTTAATTTTAAATACTAAAAATATAGAATAGTATATATCCACATACCATCCATCAAACTGAAATACTTGCGTAAATCTCCCGTTAATTACCATTCTGACCAGAGTGTTATCCAGGATTTACTGAATTCAGTAAAGATATATCCAGTGAATAACTGATAGCATCAGATCTGAATCGATGTACAAAATAATATTAAGTACTCTTATCATATTACATATTACTTTTCAATACTTTTCTTTGCTTGTGACACAGATGTTATAGACGATTCGATTATAAATTACGACATTTTACGATCCTACCGAATTGTCTTACCAGCGGGATCACAAGTACTTATATCATAGAGGATGCGAGTTTTGTGAGTTTTAACGTACGTAGGGTAATCTCCGAAACCACAGCACCTATTTGAAAAATTGTTTTTCCGTTCAAAGAACGGTACATTATTCCGTATGAACATGGGCTAGTTGTCTTATATATAACTAAATTATTTACAGTTATGATAATATTCGTCAAGGATGTATCAATTTTTGTTAATTTTCTTCATTTTTCAACTGAAAATTTGATAATTGTTAAACCAAACGAATTCGAAGCGGGCAGCTAATATTATAAAACTATTTATACTCCGAAATTATTTCATAATGACTTCCTTTAACATAAATAATAAGAGGTAAAATTTCATCAAAATCACGGAAGGGAGATAGAAGAAGAAGAAGAATATTTCTCTAAAATTCGTTTCTTACTGCCAATCTTCCTCGTGTAACAAAACACTTGTGCACAATTTTGTTTATAGACCTATCAGATTAGGTTGTGTATTCTTAGTAATATATATAATTGATAACTGTTATTATTATGATCGATTATGCTTCGCTGGAAATTGTACAAACAAACGCTTTTGTTACGCGGGTAATGTCAGACAGCCTATCATCGCATGGCTGGCATGCAAAGTTTGCAAAAATATTACCTATTACATACTTAATAAATAACATCATACTCAAACTAAATCTATACTAATAATAAAATTCTAACTGATCGATTTCTGTAGATGAACGATACATGAGAAAAAACATTATTACGGGCCTTTATTAACGCAATAGAACCCAAAACAATAGTTGTTAGAATTTTTGTCTGTTTGTCTGTGCGTTTGTTTCCGCTAATTTCAGAAACGGCTTAACCGATTTTGTTCTGGTTTTCACTAATGTATTGCAGTAAGCAACACTTAAAACTTGAAAGTTTGTTTTCTTGAAATCCGTCCATAAATAAAAAAGTTATGAATTAATTTATCTATTTCTAATTCACGGAACGAGAAATACCCAGAAAAATGTATAAGCTATCTTTAAGCGTAAAGCAGTTTTTCCGAAGCGAAGCGAGGGCATTTGCTAGTGTTAATATAAAATTATTATAAGAATGAATATGACAAGGAAATATAACCTATTATAAATAAATATTATAAAAAAGTACGATGAAGCAGTTTCTCGTAATCAACCAAAGAAATTGAAGCATCGCGCACTGTATAACATTGATAGCGCCTACTAAATTTAACTTAAATTAACTTTTTCCTCGTCTCTTCAGCGAATATCTCATATTTTTTCGAGTCTAAAAATTCGTTTAAATTTTACTTCAGTTTATTCACATAAAAAAGAATTGAAATGTAGTACGCGCTCTTACTGAAATTACTCGTCACAAAGCACATGACGAAACGTCATGAGTTATATTGCATTGTTCCAAAATATATTATACGTACATTCAAAATCGTTCTCAATGTAACATTATGATCTCAAAAGTAATATCCTAAGTAATTTAACAACAATTACAATAAGTAATTTTAAATAGTTGAATATTTTAAGAGTTTTAGCAAACTGAGAAGTAATTTTTGACGGTTAATATTAATAACAAGCAAATCATTCTTTCACTGCTTGAACAGAGGTCTTAATAAATTAATTAAGATATCAAAATGAATAAAGGAATTTATTTACGAATAATTAATTAATCAAAAATTTATAATTAACAGGCATTAATAAAAGGAATACGTAACATCGCCCTGCACATGTCCAAAGTGAAATCTGTTTACGTAAATGTTAGATTTTAAATATAAGTAGGAAAAGAACCAAATAAATTACTGTCATATATGTATGATTTTTATGTGAAAGCCAGAATCTGGACGTTAAATATATATTTACTTTTAATTTTTATATAGGTTTTGTTATTGATATAGAGGCCAAAACATAATTATATGTATTTTTATTTCGTCAGTTTATTTGTCTACACATAAGATTCAATGATACCCTTACATTATGAATACATTTCATCCGGTAATATTGATTTGTGAAATTGATTTAAGGAAATAAAAGTATAAGCTTTCCATTAAGAGGACTATTTTGATTGCTTTTCTCCAGATTTTTCAATAAATGAATATGTTTGTAATTCTTAAAATTGAGAAAACTGATTGATTGACCAATCATTAATATGGATCAAATATGGATTTTTTAGTCCCATAAAGTATAAACATAAGGTTTTCAAAAGCGAATCGATGCCAAGTTACCAATAATTTTCTACTTGTGGACTGTCCGAGATCATCGATCGATCTGCTAAAACGAGAATCTACACCACCCACTATAAAGCCCGGCCTTCAGGTACAATATCTCTTCATGCGTGCGATTTGTCTAACCATAAATAACCAAGTAGCCAAAAAAACATATTTATTAAATAGTGTTATAGAGTGAGTAGCTACACAAAATGTGTGTGTTCTCGTAGCATTTACACAATCAAACATAAGCAACGAAAAACTGACTTAAAAAGACAACTCATCGTTATAAGAATTCAAATTATTTTACTAGAGTTTTTCAGCTCTGAAATAGATACTTTTATCCATATTGTTATTGTGAACGGGTTGATATATTTTGCATCATTTACTTATGTATATCTATCTATACGTGTAATAGTATTTTATCGGATCGCTTTCTGTACATTAAGGATATGAAAAAATCTTTTATTAGGGGCCTTTAGAGAATGTAATAATAATAGAATAGAATAATTAAATATATATTATGCAATAGAATCCAAAAAATAGTCTTTAGAACTTTTGTCTGTTATCTGTGCGTTTGTACGCGCTAATCTCAGAAATGACTTAACCGATTTTGTTATGGATTTGATAATAAGCGTTACTGAATATAAAGTTTAAAGTTCGTTTCATGGCAATCCGTCCATAAATAAAAAAGATAGAAACCCCGTCCCAGAAAACAATGCAGGTGGTATTTCTAAGCGAAAGGGGTGGTTTTTATGAAAAGAAACGAGGGTGGTTTGCTAGGTTTGAAATAATTACACGAACTCCTATTTATTTTATATCCACTATCCGACGGCTTTTTAAAGGTGTATATCATGAAGGGAGAACTTTAATTTTAATACGTTGAATTTGTTCAAGTTTTATTGGATACAATACACATACTAGAGTGAACCGTACCCACGACGCAAATGTTAAAAACATCACGCACCGGTGCAGTTCGAATTTTAACTACTTAATTAAGTTTAGTGGTTTTATTAAGTACGCTGTCTAGTATGCCGAGGAATTCACAAGTACAAGAACTCACTCACAAACAAGCAAGTGTGTATAGTTCAGGTGATTCGGTCTGAACGGGCTGTAGATAGATACTCGTATCTTAGACTAAAGCGAACGCTGTAGTTTTGCGGTCCCACAGTATGTCAAATCATTTAATCATATAGGTATTCTATAAATACACTTACCTTACTGTACGTACCTATCATGCATACATTTAGAATAACTTTTTTTTAATAAATTAGAGTTTAAACGGCACTCGTTGGGTTTGGTTATTTTAACGTCGCTGGCTTACTTAATGACTTAATTATTACAGTGGAGAAGAAAAAATAAAATGTTTCTTCATCATAGCATAATATAAAATAAATATTAAAATTATAAGACATTTTTTATAGAAGAACTTACATGATATGCCACATTGGAGATGGAGACTATATCATCTTCCGTGTTGGGGTATGAAGCCATCGGGTCGAATTCAAAGTTGTCCAGCAAACGGTACCTGATTATATCGCCATTCAGTTCTTCTATGACTCTGGATTTATGCAACCTAACATAAAAAAATTAACAAATAAGAAAGATGAAAGAAGCTTAGATATAAACTGTAACGAATGAAATGAATGAAAGGAAGGAAATCACACAAAATAATATTTATTCGAAGCTGGTTTTTACAAACACTTATCGAAAGTCATACTACGCCAACGCTCTATCAAATCCTTACCGTCCCTCAAGAAGGATATATATAATTCCGGGACTTTATATATACATGAATTAACCTGTCCAACAAAAGTAGGTATTTTGTTGATGACCGCGATTATATGTGCATGCAATTGATAAATTCCTAGAGTATTGAATTCACAACTCATTACAGTGAAGAAAATGCGTTGCAATATTTCCTTGGCGTTGCAGTGTGACTTTGACAGTCTGACAGAAAGTGCTTTAGCGATTAGCGACTGTTCAAAGCCGGGCAGATTCGGATAACTACAGTCTTAACGCGTACACTATAAATAGGTAGTATATAATAAATTTGCAGACAACATTTTAGTAATTGTATATTACCACAGTGAACATTTATTAAATTAATTTTTTTTACATTAAATAATATTTTATCTGATAATATCACGATTGCCGAAACTAACTTGGCAACCAATGTAGGATGAACGGTTGCTATATTTCCTTTACATAATTAAGATCTTACTCAGAACTGTGTCGATCAAATTGTTATCACCTATGCAATATAGGTCCCCCAAATTGTAAAAAAGAACCCTTGATCTCATTTTTGGTAAAAATTATACACCTAAAGGTTCCAAAATATTTTAACCTGTGGGTCCGGGAAATTCTATCGCTGTACTATAGCTATCGTTGTCACCGATAACTAATATTCAGTACCATGTAACAAATTTTAAACTAATATTCTAACAATTTGACGGCATGGATTAGTTTTGATGTATCAACTTCAAAACACTCGAACTCTGATGGTTTCCGTAGTTGGTAATAAATTGGAAACTCTAAGGATTGCACATATTCTCTGCAAACTTGTGAAATCGATTATCAAACTATTCTCCTTGCTACAAGCGCAAGGCGAGGGGGTATGTCTGTTTACTCATTTATCAACTATCGACTATCGACTATCGACTATCAACAAGACTGCATCGATTTTTAATAAGTTATAGTTATTAAATTGTTTAATATAATATAGATGATTTCATAAAATGACAGCATATTTTTTTACCTTGCATTAGATGGTAAAACACATTAAATTTACATTAAATTACAAAAAAAAAATTTAATCTTGGCTTGAAGTTCATAACAAATAACTAAGTAAGAAACGTGTCATTGAAAAAAAATCTCCCATTATTGCAGTTATTATTGCAGACATTTCTCTCCTGATAGGAATGCTAAAGCTAACGTAACTAAAGGTGTGAACAACTGGCCGAAGCTACTAAAAAATGTATATTCATTGTACTGGCTCAGATACTGACCTGCACACAGAAACAATTACCATCAGAATTTCATTCTTCTTCCCTCAATTCCTGCAGGTTTTTCAGTTAAAAATTGTCGATATAGATTTATTTAACAGCATCTTGCAGCTTAGGCTGTTGCTCCCTGACGATTTATTCATAACGCTAGCTTCCGCACATGATACATTGTTGATAAAATAATACTACAATAATATATTTCTACTATAGACAAATTCTACTATAGACACGGAGAGTAGCATTTTCAGATGTTCAACAAAACTTATTCATTTTCGTTTCCTACGTTCTCAGTGTTTTTTTATTGAGGTTGCGATAGTTTTATTTATATTGTAAATTCTTTTTCACATAAAATTAAAGTATAATTGTATATTATAAAAGTAGTTGAAAGATATCGAACAGTTGTACCAGACTTGTTAAAATTGTTTTGGCACTATAAAGTACCATGTAGAAATTATTTAAAAAAATATTCTCTGAAAAGTTTTAACGTTCAGACGACATCTAAGTAACCACGTGTAAAATTTAATCTAGTGTGATTATATATTAATTTTTTAATTTAAAATTAATTGTTTTGTTTTTAGTTCTTGAGATCCAACAGAAATTTCGAACGATGTCAGAATCTTTGAAGTTAATATATAATATTTATTTGTCGTAATGAATAATTATAGGATATTATCTTAGTAGATAAAAATTTACATCTCTAGAAGTAATACTGATTAATTCGCCATCGAAGATCCTTATCGTGCCTCGTTCACAGCCTGACATCTATATAAAACACATTGTTATCGATCCTCTTTGTTTATTGGGTAATTAAATACTGCGTATGGGAATCAATGAATTCTTTCATGTAATCACTAAAAACAATGTGTAAAATAAAAAAAAAGTAATCAGTTTTATTAAGGGTTGAGAGTATTGTGAATGACAACCAGTTCCACAATTTCGCTATAGTATATTTTTTTCTCCGCGCAGTTTGCGTCATAAAACGTGGGAACGGTGAAACGATTTTTATTTTGCTTTCTCTCCCACTCATGGGCCTTATGGGCGGGCATAGTGATGCGCATTATTGTTGTCGATAAGCTTTATCGATAGTGTATTTAGTTTTGTCATTATGTGGGATTGTGATAAAAATGAAAGAAAAATAGATAAAACAAAGTATTTATTAAAATAAGAATAATAATGATTTCAAATAGAGTAGCCATTGTGTCACTAAAGAAATTCAGAGAACGAATGCGCAAAAACACTTATTTTCTCTACGATATATGTACTAAATTAGCATCGCATTAATTTGCGAGTGGTGGTGTGGTGGTGGGTAATGATGAAAAACAAATTACATAACAATTGACATATAATGATCATAACATAACAATATCGCAGCAGCCTTTGTATACCGCACCGCCGTCGTGCACCTGCCTTCGATGACCCATTTGTTTTTATCGATAATGACGTTGCGCCCGCGCAACATGCTCACCGCCCTAGCCGGCTTATCTATTATGACCCAAACTGCACGGAGAAAAAAATTATACTATAGTCTTTTTTGTGTAGTGTGTGGTTCAACTAGTAAAGTAACAGTGATCTAAAACTATGGATTAGTTTCGGTAATTTAATGACATGATATCCACTTTATTAATGGCGACCGTTACGGCGCCCTTATTATTTGTTGACAATAAATATCTACAGGACTAGCCTAACCTTGTTTAAAAAAACTAAAGAAGATGAAAACAGCATACATGCACCAAACACTTACCAAAGTACTTCTGTTGAGATAGTGAGAAACACCGGATATGTGAGTTAAAAGTTTGGCTTGTATTGGCAATTGTAAATACGCCAATATTACGATTGGCAATTGTAAGTACGCCAGTATGTGATCGAATAACTATTAAACAACTTGACTGATTGAACTAGTATTCATATATAATATATTTTGTTCGGTCGAGACGATGATTGAGAGCATTGCTTGACACCGATATAGTGCTGTTGCTGAGTATCAATTACGTTGGGCCAACAAGTTAACAGAAAATTTATTATTTTTAGCCCGTTAACAATTTATGTTTGTGTGTTGAGTAAAAAAATATTCTAAGGGAATACAAATATTAAATCGTTCTAGTAATTTTGATTTCTATTCATTTCATTTCGATTTCGAGTCGATTTCATGGCAGCATAACTTCTTTGCTTTCAATGTGAAATTACATTGCAATACATTTTTAATTAAAATTATGAATAACGTGTATAATATTTCAGGAGCAAACGAAATCATGGGACTCATTTAGCAGTTTGTTATTTTGTCAATGTTTGACAATTTTTCTTTCCTTATATTTCTAAATACGTAATTACTCGTAATGACGAAAAACAGTAGAAACTAAGCATACCGTTGTGTGTTTATGTATGGCTTATACACAAATAATTTTTTTATACTTCTGAATTTCAATCTGGGTTTACGAAAAGTTTTTCTGAATGTTTGTATAAGAATTCAACATTTTGAGGACTGTAAGTATGATCCTTTGTTATGTTTAGTACTTTTTAATGCCACTATTCATTGCAATGATACTCGGATTACGAATAAGGTAAAAAATTAGGTAAATGCTTACTTATAAGTATAAGGGCCGGCTTCGTTGACAATTGGAACGCCTCCCCGCAGCACGTCGTCCACATTACTTATATTGAAGAACCGGATCGTGAAGTTTAGAGGAAACGGTATCGCCTCGAACCTTTCCATTTGAATAGTATCATTTATCAATGTCATCTCCTAAAATAAAATTTTAACATTATTATACATCTATCCATTATAAAAAAATCTATCTATTCAGCAATCTCCGGAGGTCTTCTATAGACTTAGGGTCCTATAAACTTATATACCAAAGGGTATCCACTGAAATAACGCTCACGAATACAAAACATAATGATCAAAATAAATAAATATGTAGTTCTTTTTTCATTTTATGGGTACGTACGTCAAAGACTAAACAGATCGCAAATAAACAGCAATGATGATTGAAATTAGGATCCTTATTCATCTCAATATTAAGCTAATCAAGTCAATCTTATTGTTGATGACTTACCGACATGAATTTGCCGGCTTTTATGAAATTCCAATGTAGTTATCGAAGCGACGGGGTGTTTCTTAGTGTACAGAAATCAGCGGTCATTTGTAATATTTATTGGCTTCCGATTTCAATAAGGTTTGTTAACGCTATGTATGAAATTACCTAAATCTACATATTTATCCCAACAGTTGTACATACATGCGGGCTGCCAATTATGTAGCTATTGGTCTCATGTAATCGCCTTATTACCGCAGGTTCCCCGGCTCTCTTTTGAAATAATTGTTATATTTATTATATTATTCATTCAATATTGACTATTTATACATAGTGGTATGAATTCAAAATAATTTTAATTCTCGATTCTTTATTACAGATTAGTAGTAGTAAGGATTCGCCGGTTCTAACACAAGTATTGGAACCAGCAAAAATTCCTTGCAAAATCCCCAAGTTGGGGCCTCTGCGGCCTCAAAAAAAAAGTTTGGTGTGCCCGATCGAATGCACCAATCCATTTTTTGCTAACTTGCACAGACACAAATATAGCTTTCTAAAACAAAGAAATATTTTCAATATTTGTATTTATTGAATCATCAAAAACATTATATGTATAAAGGCGCCCTGATAAGATGTAAGGAAAATAAACAAAGAAATATTTTCAATGTTTGTATTTATTGCATCATCTAATTTCCCGTCGAATATACTAAGATCTGGTATTCCTTGATAGTAGTTTACACCTTTTAAATTATACAAAGGCTACATTTCATCAAAGCACTAAGTTATTTGATCGTGTATCAAATATTTGTTTAGCATATTTACTGAAATTCGTAACAAACATAGATTTACAACATCCATTGGCACCAGCGACTATCGCAATAAATTGATGTGTAAAATGAAATATTATAAAGTTTATTGAAAGACTAAAACATTTTGCTGTAATGATAATAAATATATTTTAAATCATAAAAACATAATGGCACAAAAAAGAAAACAAGTCTATAATAATTCATTTATTTAGTAAAATTGAACTGAAATATAATTATACAATGTCGCAAATGTTCAGATAAATTTATCAGTTTCAAATAATCAGATTAAAATAGAAAAATAAAATAAAACTAAACTAAAACATTTTGTATAAAAATTTTCTACGTACAATTGAAATTAATATATAACTAACATTTTCACACAGCATGACTATACAATTCTTAAAATTATAATCCATTAATCTTAGTAAAATATTTACATTTTTTCACTATCATAGTTTACATTATATTTCTAAAGTCTATTTCATTCACATATTTTGAAGTGACCCCAGACGAGTGTATCAATATTGTTCGGTGCTATGTATCGTTTGGTATCATTATAGGATAGGATAGACACTTTTTATTAATTTTTTGTGTAAAAATATTGTACTTAAAAGATCTAAATCTTGTCATCTATATTTGTTATCTTTATTATATAGGCATGACCTAAAATCATCAAGCCCTAAACCTTTCGTGACACTTTTATTAACTCCTTTAGCTTTCGCCAAAAATTTGTTGTCGATATCTATTGCATACATTTTAGATCGCAATTCTACTAACTCTCTAAATATTTTACTCGAATTTTCATCAAGACCCCTAATTTCTTTTTGTATATATGCTGATATTGATATTGGTCATTTAATGGATAATCAGATGTACCAAATCGGTCTGCTAAATCAGGTTTAATGTCATCGTAAAAGTTGTTGTAAAAAATTCATAAACTAGACTATCGGTGTACAATAATTTAATTTTATTAGTAAACTTTCTTAGCATATAGTCATAATGAAAATCATACATGAGAGTTTTGGAAATATCTAATATACAAAATCCTAAATAGATTGATTTGTTATGAAGTGCCTTTGTTCTTTTTAGTTGAATTGCAACTAAATTTTCTGAAAATATTGATGAACTATGAAATTCTGGTTTTGCAATCAAATCTTGAGCACCGAGACTTTTACCTCGATTTTCCCAGTGAGTCATTAATCTTACATTTTTCCTTTTTTGAACATTCTCCATTGTTTTACCAAAAACTGAGTTATTCATTAACTTATAAAAATCTTTTTCAAAATCTGTTTTAGCTTGCATTCGTAGATTTGTATTCAAATCTATATATTGTTTTAGCCATGGGCTTTGTTTGAACTTCAATATCCTACTAATTTTTTTTTGCTTCATGCCTAGTTTTAAACATTGCTGTAAATTTTTATTATGAATGATATATTTTGTTTTGTTTCATAAATTCGGGATGAGTTTTACATCTTTTGTATTGCCTTTAGATTTTTTTTCAGGACATAAGAGCAAGTCAGAATGTAAGTCATGAATCTCTATAGCATACTCTAAGTCTACTTCTAGAATAAAACCACAATCTCTATTTTAATTTCAGACATTGTAATCCGTGTCTGTGTTAAGCTATTCAAACTGACTTGCATCCAACTGAAACCTGGAGCATTATAATAATGAGTTGGATCTAAGCCATAGGTTTGTAATCATAAAATTCTAAAATTTTCAAATATATCAGTTAATAGTTACATCAGTTTTAATATATAAGTTGGAATAATGAGACATATACTTACAATTAAAGTTTTTCCAGACATTCTTAGCATGACTGTAATCGTTATCTGAAATATGAGAATCTGACAGCGAACTGTAAAAATTTATTTTTGTCAGGGAGTGAAGTAAGATTTAAACAATCAAAAGATGTCGTGAATTTATATGGAAAAATGCCCTTTTTTCTCATATGATGAAAGTCCTCTTTAACAGGAAAGTTATTTTTCAAAGAAACAAATTCTTCAATTAAATTATCAGCTAATTGAGCAAGACTGCACGGTAAAATTTTTATAGAATCTGTAAATCTTAATTTAACTGTTTTGTTATATATTTGTAATGATTTCGAAAATGAAATGTATTTTTCTTTTGTTTGAGGTATAATTTCAACATCTCCATTAACAAAATTAAGAGCGTGAACAATAAAGTGAGAATCATAATGACTGAGGAATAAAAATAATAAATAAATAATAATAATAATTAAAATGACAGGAATATAATTTGGTATTTGAAACTTTGTATTACATATTTTATGTACTACACCTAGTAAATCACCGGTTTGTGGATTATAATTAACTTCATATACGACATTTAAATCAGTGTCACATATGAAACAAGTCTTTGATTGTGAAATCTTAATATAATCATCAAGCATTAATGGTTTAAGAGCTACCGCGGTACTATTTATTCTGCATACCATTTTTAAATCCCTATGCAAACGAATCATAAATTCTGGGCCGCAATATATCTCATACTTTGACAAGTTATCATCATCATATGAACATTTTATGTAATAACCAAAACTATATAGTTCATGTTTTTGAATGTTACTTGTATGGGATTTTGATAGGTCATTAGAATATGACTGATTCAACAATAACTGATTAACTGTGAACAAGAAGAGCTTCAAAATCGGAATATATAACAAATGGTATTTTAAGTTTTTTTATTGAATTTATTAAATTTTAAGTTATCATTCGAAACATTGTCCAAACCAATCTTTTGATAATTTTGCAGAATTAGGAAATTCTGTTTTAATGTGAAAGCAATAATTCTGTTGATGTTCTGTCAACTTTATTTGATTAGGAAAGTGTAGCAAGCATCCATCGCAAATATAAATTGCATGTTCATGATTTGAGATTTGATTACTAACTAAACGAGACAAATTTTTTGTATGGCAATAATGGTTATTTGTTCCACTAGAAAGTAATGATAAGTTAAAATGAATACTCTTACGACATTTTGTAAAATATAATGGACCCACAACAAAATTACTTTTTTTTATTTTGTCAAATTCTAAACCGAAAACGTTGATACTAATATTATTTAATTTTTCCACTTTTGATATATCGGATAATTTAACTGGAAAAGAAATACCTTCGAACTTTAATTTATTTAAATGTATTCTGTATGATGATACACTATCAGGATTCTTATTTACTGGATACAAAGCAGACAGTAGACAGCCCATTTTAAACATAACACGTCTGTATTTTTAACATTAATGATAGCCATTTTTGAAATAATGTCCCTTGGTAATTCAATATATGAAGAACCACGTAATGGATAAATTTGTTTACATTAATGTCTAACGAATTAATAAAACTTAGAGTCCAACCGCTATCTTTTTTCTCGAATGAGATAATTTTATTGATAAAAGTGTCACCTAAAGATGTTAAAAATATATTTAAATCATCACCTTGAAATATATGATAAAATCACATGTTTTGAAATCAAATGAGTTTAAAATATTTTTTGTTTCTTGTATGAAATCGGCTTATAATACAAAGTTCACTTTAAAAATAGTATATTTACGTATTGAATTATTGATTGATGTAAATAAATTGTCTTTGATTGAATTTAAAAATGATTTTGGAGTTTCAAAAGTTGCGTTTAATTTATTTTTGAAGTGAAACTTCTTTAGAATCGTTGTGATTTCAAACCGGATGCAACGGAAAAAGCGACAGGTAAGAGAAATACAATAATGTGTAGCGAGAGCGAGAGAGCAAATGTCGGTGTGTATGTATATTGTACACTGTTTAATACTTGCTTGTGTTTGAGCATTTAACGTGTGTTAGTATATGTGAAAAGTACGTGAGCTAATACTTCTGTACACTTTATGCAGTTGCGTATTACAGCTTTTTAGTATTCTTACTAAAGTGTGATACGTACTAAAGTGTCAGCGTGGTGTGTTATTATTTAACAGTGTTTGTGAGTATTTTTATATCTTGTTGTGCTAAATAATAAATTTTATAAGATGCCGAAAAAAACTTCAAAATTTAATAATTTAATTTAAAAACATGTACTTAATTTACAATTCATGATTTAAAATATTAAAAAAAAATATAAATTTATTTAAACTTATATTTAATAATTCTTAAATTAATAAAATGATTTATCATTTAGATTTATAGAAAAAAAAATTTAAGACGGATAAATATTTTTGAATTGTAAAATAAATTGTATATGTATATTCATCTCATTCTTTTGTCGATTTACTGAAGTTTCACTTCTATCGTATGTGAATCGCACACACCTTTTTTTTACGATCTTATTCTTTGACCAAAAGCAGATTCAATAATGTTTACGTTTGGCAAAGATTGTGACTGAGAAATATTATTTTTATGATAATTACTTTTAAAAGCAACTTTTAGAGCAATTTTGAAAATATTACAATAATTATGAGATCCATTATAGTGTTCTGAGCTTGAAGTCAATGGTTGTGCTCTTGTTTTCTTCATATTGTTAGGGTTATTTTCAACATCTGTCTTCTCTTTCCAGATCCACCAGCCTGCTGAGTTCAATAACAAATAATAGATTATTAAACAATAAAGAAAACTTGTATTGATTAGATAATTTTTGAATACGATATAAAAAATGAAACTTACATAATGTTTTTCTCAGTCTCGGGAATTGCTATTAAAAGATCATCACCTTAGGTATTGTCAAACGCCAAGTGTCTTTCTATTTCTTCATAAATTATGCAAAGTTCTTGACCAATGTCGATTCAATTTAAGTATGTCTCCATTGTAT
The DNA here is from genome assembly GCA_003671415.1 of Megathymus violae. Taxonomy (NCBI): domain Eukaryota; kingdom Metazoa; phylum Arthropoda; class Insecta; order Lepidoptera; family Hesperiidae; genus Megathymus; species Megathymus violae. The sequence goes on from PDGT01000018.1 coordinate 1,960,824, forward strand.
ATCCTTTGGTTTATATTGGTTTAAGTTTTGTGAGTTTGTGATATGCTGATAAATGCTGGTGAACGTTTATATGCAACGTTTTAAAGCCTTCGTTTTCATATAATATATATCAATCTTTACAAGATGAGTTTTACCACTCAAATCCTTCGTGTTCTGTTCTTTTCAGTGGATTAGATATGAATAATGATCCTTAATTATCGTTTTTGTATTATATAACTTATGTTAGTGTGAAAATCTGGACTACAGGTTAATTGTTAATTATTTTTGGCTATCAAAATGACAGTTCTTTTGAAGATTCTGTTTTCGCTATTTCTTTGTTAATACTAAAAATTAACTTTTTAGCATTCACAAAATTTTTATTACTATCATTCGAGTAATACTTGACTCGATATTCTGCATGCTTCCATTGTTTTTCTGGAGATATTTTAGATATTGTTTTCATATCATATACGTCGATCTTTATAAGACGAGTTTTAGTACTGCCAACACTTGTGTTAGAACCGGCGAATCCTTACTACTATTAGTTGCTCAAAGAGCAAAAGTTCTATTAGTTTACCGAAACTCACCAGACGTTCATACCGACTTTACGCCACACCGAGTAAACTATGAAGCAAACAAACCACGAGACTGCAGGAAGAGCCGGATAGCGAACTTCTCCGAGTGGTTGAGACCTATGTGACGAAGTTACATAGGAACGTCTGTGCCTAGTTACTGTATACGTACAGTGAATAGCTTCGCTACAAGTTGGTAATAACTTGTCGGTAGTGTTGGAAACGGTTAATTACCTAACATTGTTTTCCCGGAAATGTGAAATTAACTAATTATAACATTTAACGTTTTAAACTTAATTCTATGCGTCTATTTATAATAAGATACGTGGTTATAATACATTTCGAACTTTATCAATTATTACTCATGTTTTGATTAACTTGACGTTACAACGACACTGATCGGCATTGCATTTCAAATTGGAGCGAGATCTTTGACCTAAAATAAACGTATCTAGGTGATTCTGAGACGATTACTTGGATTTATCGTTATCGGAGTGCTACTCGGAGTGTTACTTGTACTGTGCTAATTAGAGTCCATATTGTTTTACTTTATTATTATAATAATGATTTTAAAATCGATGGAATTTATTATTGAGTAATTTTACATTTGAATTTATAATCTCGGTTATAGTTCACTAGATAAGTCTTAATAAATTTTTCAGGAACCTGTTAAAGCATAACACTTGTTTACCGGTTATCATGTTTTATTTTGAGAAATTTTTGCTGCCATGTGGGAGCGAAGCACGTGAACATTGTTTTACTAGAAGGTACCTACACTTTTCGTCTAACAATGTTAAACGTATATATTTTTTAATTTTTGTCTGTCTGTCCTGTCATACTAAAACAATTGAACACGTTTGAATGATACTTGGTATTTTAATAGCTTGGATACTATGGATTATTTCCTAGGATACTTTTTAACCCAAGAAATTAATCTGTTCATGCAGAATTGGAAATAAAACATAGTATAGACTTTTCTATGAAGAGGACAGTAAATTAAATTTGGACAGCCGACAGCTACTAAAATAAATCATGTGTTTCTAATTCATAAAACCAGAAAAAGAGTACAGATGCTATTTCTAAATGTGAGGTGTACGTATTCTGAAGCGAAGATGGGTTAATATTAGATAATTAAAAATAACATTCACTATTACATTGCTTTCATTATGAATTGAGTATATTTTACTTTACTATAGTTACGAGAATTAAACATTTTAATCTAGCAAAGCTAGTATGTGATATCTATTGTCGTCGAGCAAGAAATAAAATAACTACAGAATACTTTATGAAAAAGTATATTGGTTTTTAAAAGCTGATGATGTAGTCTGGACACTCTGCAGTAGAATATGTGTCATGAAGGAATTAAACGGTTGCCATCAAAATATCGCAGCGAAATATGAATTTCATGCTGCAAATTGAATGTTTTGAATTTGCAATGATTGTGGGCTTTCATAATATATAACATGGAACCACGGCACCTATTTGACAAATTCTTTTGAACCCGACCCCGACCGAATTCAGGGCAGACAGCCAGTGTTTATAAATGAAATATGAGAACAACAATTACGAGTATGAACTAACGTAATACATAGATGTTTGATGATGTTTGACGATGCTGTTGTTTACATTGCTGCTTTACATTGTTAAAATTGATCTTACACCTACTGTAACTATAATATAAAAGGTATATAATTTTTTTCATTTAAATTAATTGGCCATTCATATAACCAGTCTTTGAAAACCGGCCTCTTGTTTAAGGGATCTTTTGTGAAACCTCATGCACCTCAATTTATCAAGACTGCTCTTTTCTGAACTTAATTCTCACCTGCTCCTGTCAATGAAAATCTTATTACCAGCACCTGGCCAGCGTGGTGAGAGGTGAATAAAGTGAACCTCCAAATACCCAACCCAATCGAAAAACTGATTAACTCTGACGTGTTTACGAATTTTTCAATCGTTTTATGTGCATCCAAGATACTCACATCAATAATTCTGTTCTCTATCACACCAGGGATGACCAAATAACCTATAATGGTGGATGTGATCACCAGAGCTACTCCTAGCAGGAGGGTGATTACACCAAATACAGTGCCGCACATTTTACACTTTATTCACTAGGTGTATAACGCTCGAGCTGCGTAGAATGAACTGATAATGATTAAGTTAAATGTAAAGGATTTAGATCGATAAAACGATGAAAATATAGGGATCCTCGCGGAAATAATGAGTACCTACGATAAATATTATATTTGGTTGAGAAAATAAAAACTATACCTAACTAATATTTATTTTCCGAAAATCATCAGTCGCTCTTCTTTTAGCTTTTTATGATATTTGAAGTTGTGTTGTCATAGAATTTGAATATATAAACATGAAAGGTACTCGGTCTATAGTTACAGCACTCGGAGTATACCAGTCCAATTCAAGCCAAGTGTATCAAGCGTGTGTGATCGAGCGACGTCTTCGAGGATCGATTGACTAGAACATTTGAATCAGTGTCGGTTGTTGAACAGTTTCCATCGTTGTTTGTAATTGTTGACAATAAATATTTGCAGTATTTTGCTGATTTCAATAACTACAGTATACAACATCAGAGAAGGTTCACTAAACACTCGCCAGTAACTTTTTGGTTGATTCTCCGAGATTTTGACGAACAATTCTGAATATCAAACCGATCCTATTCATTTTTCCTCACAAGTAGTTGATTATATGTAGATTCAGACTGTCATCATTATTTTGGTGGTTGAGCAACGTAACGCTGCTATTCACGAGTGTTTACTGATGAACAACACATAACTCATAGCCGTTTTTCTAGGTTTTTTTCCAATGAGACATAATTAAATTAATCTGTTGCTAACTGTTATTATTTTCTATCTATTATCTACTTATTTTCTAATGGTTTCAGTTCCTCTCCTATGCATCTTTCGTATGAGTTTTAAAATAATACATAATAAAAGTAATTTATTATCTCCACTTTCAAATACTATCAAATCCATTCATAATAATCGAGTTAAATCAGCAAACTCCCTTTTATTCGTAACTCAAAAATACTTTTAAAAATAGCAACTACCCTCGATGCTACTGCTATTCATTTTCATGAGGTAATTAATAGATTTAAAGTACCGCATTTTATTGTTTTATGTATTGGTTTTCTTAGGTCTATGAACTAGCAACATTTATTTACTAAATTTGCTGCAGAAAAGTCAAAACGTCGTTTTCGCACACAGAGAAACAAAAATTTCTAAAATATTGTAAAAAGAGAGTGCGAATTTGTGTGCGTGCATGCAGGTAATCACCGAAATCACGGCTACTGTTTGAAAAATTTCTAATTCCGGATGTACATAGGTGATATACATAGGTGATATAGAAGAAAACAAAATCTCCGTCCGTACAACACAGCAACACTATAAAGTTTAGATTAATTTATGTTAAATGTCTATTATTAATAATAATAATAAAGTCCCTATATCTGAGACTAGATATAACTGTGTAAAATGACAAAAATAGTTTTATAAAATTTTCTTAATTTCAGTGTTCCTGTTGGCAAAGGCCTCCTCTAACGATTTCCATTGCAATCTGTCTAAGGCTACACGTCTCCATCTTGAGCCAGCAGTCTTTTTGCTATCGTCCTCCTGTCTTTGGCACTGTCTTCCGCTTCCTCTTTTCCCATCTCAGGGATACCACTCTATAACGGCCCTGCTCTATTTATCTTGGTTGTCGCGCATCATATGGCCGGTCCATTTCCATATTATTCTAACGTATAGACTAATTAATACAATAAAAGTAATCGAAATTGGATGCAGGTGGTCCGATAAATTGACCAGTGTTGGAAAATGGAGATCTCGTTTAATTGTCTAGATTTAACCGTGACCTTCACCTTCTAAACCTATTTATTATCGAACGAAGTAAATTAAAAATATTCTTAAGTAATACGTACGTGTCTGTGATATGTCGGACGCACGTAGTAGGACAGTAGAGTAGCTTTTCAAATTATGATAGAAATTTAGATGCGGTACGGACGAATATATTGAAAAACTTTCGTATGTAGGATGATCCGTGAATTAGATGTAATAGGAAGGCGAATGGCGTAGAATTTTACTCTTTTGACATAGTAGTCGTGCTGGCTAATGTAATAAATAACCAGGTGTTTGGAGAGCGATTTTTGCCCTAAGGGTTTTGGTATATCGGCGTTTTCGAGATCGTTAAACGTTAACCGCAGTCGTAACAATCTTAATGGATAATAAAAATATAACCAATCAATCAATTACAACGGAGATGACGATGGCTACTTTTAACTGCAGATCTATTTAAAGATCTGGAGATCAAATAAGGGGCTTGTGTAATAAAGTTGATAGATAGATAGATAGATAGTTGAAAATCGAAATCCTAATTAATGATTGTAACATAGTAGCTGCTTATGTTTTGGAGTACTACAATGCACACCCGGATTTCCGTTTTGGCTTAGTATTTCTTTATATGTATTGATAGTGAACTATTGTCTAAGAATAGATACATACACACATTAATGATGGCCACGGCTCATCGTGTTGATTGGACCATTGTATAGGGACAGTAGCGGCACGTCCGAAAAGTGTTTGTTAAAACCAAATTCAAATAAAATATTATTTCATTTCATATAATTTCTCCATGTAAACATTAACTGAAACAAATTTCGTACTTCTCCGTTCGTGTAGTTGTCGCTAGATATATGTATGATATATGAGTTCAAATATTATAAGGTGTATTCCAAAGTTAGATTGCTCACCAGTCTTCTATATCATATTGCATTAGCACTAAAATTTAAAAACATTCAATATTTTTAATCATTGAAATAAATTAGTAAGTACAGTCTTGTTAACTGAATACATTTACTGTGACTTTAATGTAAAGAAAAGGAGAAAAATATGATACTTAGAAGAGTTTTTTAGCGAAGTGAATACATATTTTGTGCTTTTGTATTGATAGCATTTTATTTATATAATGACTTTTGTAGATCTAAAAACATATATACCATAAATACAACAATTACTTAGTTCAGATATCTTGTATCATTATACATAAAATTACTTAATCACTTAACCCATCTGAAACGGCTGGACCGATTTTGATAAATTTCTTTTATATAATTATGTGGGTCCTTACCTAATTTAGATGCACAATTGGACTCGATAGAAAAAAAAACATTGAATATTATTTTATGTAACATTGAAATATATAAAAACTTTTTGTAAACTCGCTAATAGCAGGCAAGCCGAAGTCCATGCAGAACAACGTTTGTCGGTTCTGTTAATATTTTAGGAAATTTAAATGCTTAAAATAAGTACAAGATTTTAAACTGAAGTCCGTCATCAAGCAACTGTCACAAAATATAACATACAGGTGTACTGTGTATAATTACGTGAAACATCACTTAATAATGAACATTACATACAGTGACATTTATGACTGACCTTAAACTGGTCATAGGATAGACAGGTTGGGTATATTTATGTAATGTTTCAGAAGTTATCCTTTTCGTTTAGAAATATTGTGACTAATAACCTGAGAAGATAGTTAAAATAGTTATCTGGAGGCAGAATTTTCAAAAATACCTATTCTATTAATGTACCTACCGATTATTGCTTATCACTAGATCATATTGATACAAGTACATTATTGGAACGTTAATTATTCCTTTATCTGACCTTAGATTATTTAGTTTATTTATTACATCATTAAAATCAATAACAAGAATTTATAACGTTATTTATAAAGGATTATCCGTTTGTTTTGTTCAATAAAATTCTCTTGGAGTACTTTATTGGTACGAGTAACCTACTATCGAAAATTTCATCTAGTTTTAATAATGTCTATACTCTAGAACACAACACGTACTAGTAACTTTGACGAATATTAACGACTAGTAAGTATATGAAGTCGTTATAGATCAAAACAGGACTGCTTTTAACGTTATTCACCAATTCTCTAGCAATGAACTAAGAAAATTGCCGGAAAAACTGTCAAAAAGACTACCGGCGCTTCTTTGAGTGTAACAATTAGTACCTATCAGAATTAATTGCTATTTTGAACACTAAAAGGAAGAAGTGACAAATAAATACAACGTGGGTACTTAGTTAATACTTTAACAGAACAAGAAGAACATAAATGTTACAGGTAATTCATAAAAACACGGAGAACATTCTTCGTAACTGCACTTTAATGAAGTGTGTTACACCTTATCAGAAATTTTGAATTAGAGCTACACAATCAAGTGGAACAAAGATAAAACCATAATTGCGTAAGTGTAATCAATATCATGCTCACAATTACTTAGCTCACCTACAGGCGAAAAAAGATAATATGACAAAAAAACTGATTATGCTTGCATATTGCATAAGGCTTCATTAATATACTGGGTGTTAAACGCCCGCTTCGCTGAGAATTTTAATATTGAACGATCGTAATTATAATCATAAATATATTTTTTAAATATATTAAGGGATAATTTAATCAATGTATAAATATTGAACATAATAATTATAACATTAAGGTGAAAAACAAAACGCTACAAAGAATTTTCTTAATTATACCTGCTTAATCGACAATTATTCTTTCCAGACTAGTATGGTCAAACACGTAAAAGTCGGAAGGAAATATGTAATCGCCAAGCTGTACAAAATTCGCATGAATGTATATAGCATTTGGTCTACATACAAAGTAACGGATGGATGGATGAATGAACAGATGAGAGATAGACAGACAAAATTAAAAAAATGATCAAATTTATCATGAGATTTGACAAAAAAATTGAAGTTACAGACGGGCAGTCACTACAGATTTATACAGTAGTTTAGATTATAGACATACATAAGGTATATTTCACGAAGTAGCAACGGCGATATTTTCGGCAAATTATCTAATAGACGTGTATCTATAAATTTGAGCTCCAAAAGTTACTGTAGACGTATTGTGTGTCGTTAATTTCGTTATCGAAGCAAAAAAATTGCTTTTTAGGAGACAATTTATTACAATTTATAAAAATTAAATAAAATATATTTGATATAACTCATTTGATTTAATATGAATAAACAGTTACAGTACTAGTAAATGAGTAAATATATGCGGAGTTGGCGAAGACGTGGGCATTATGGGCCACTGCCTACCCAGAGGCTGGCTACCCTGCGTTTATTCTCAAGGGTTTGCAGATTGGCTTTGAGAAGTTTTGGGAGCTTTTAGAGTCGAATGAGGCCGCCGACCATCTAGAGGACTGCTGAGTGCGACTTAACCAAGATATACGGAATCTAGAATGCGTGCACAAAGGCGCGGTCCCCCTTCGACCGGTAGACACTAGCTCTCCCGAGTGTAAGCCCGAGTAAAAATGTGACTCTTGAGACCCGAAAACCCCACACACACATATATAATTAAATATAAAAATAGTCGAAAATAGTCGTCTTTGTTCCGTTATTACACTGAAACGCTGATATTCTAAAAAGGTTGAATAGAAAAAATATTACCTATATTACACATCTGGTGTATTTGGGTGAAGGGAATTAATGGTCGATGAAATATTGTAACTTATGCCATTTGAAGTTCGAAACACTTCGATCCCATCCAAGTCACACAACCCGCGATTGCCCTTAGCCTTGCTTACATCTGTAGATAACTTACGTTTTGCTCAATATATCTATAAGTCCTTTATATCCAACAATTCATTAAACTTGTAAAAAATATAATAGACAGCTATATTTATGTATAAATAAGTAGGCAAATCAGAAGGTACCACATATTTTCGTACACTAATATTTCGTATATATATAAAGGGTGTTATTTGACAAAACTAGATGGAATTCGTGCCACCAATATAATTTATTATCTAAATTAGAAAAAATTTAAAGATTTTAAAAGTTCAAAACGAATAAAACAGTAATTCTTTTAAAACAAGAATTATAATGTCTTTTAGCGGAGCATAGAGATTGCGCATTGCTTGCGTATACTAAGCGTGGACAGCGCCTCTAGCTACGGATAATGTAACTATTTTACGAAGCGATCAATAACATTGCTTGGCCACGTGCAAACAGGTTAGATATATAATATAGTTAGATATATAACGTCATGGTTATGTCATGTCTTGAATTTAGTTGACCATATTCACAAACCACCAGTACGGTATATCGAAATATGGTATACGGTATATCGATGTATCAAGAAACTAACACAAGAGACAGTGCACATTTTATAAAAAAGACAAGTATTTTAATTATTGTATAATGTTGGTATTATATATGAGCGTATAAAATGAGATATAACCAATACAACATGATATATGATATGCACGAAGAATAACTACGTTATGTATAGTTACACATAATTATGTATTATCCATATTGATATACTCGTACATTGTCATTTCAACCCATAATTTTCATACCCCATAATTCCACAGCTTGGCTCGTGTCGCCTTACACAATGAGGGGTTAAGGCCATAATTCGCCACACTGGGCAAGTGGCTGATTTCACGTACATTCGAGAACATTATGGAAAACTCAGGTAGTCAAGCAGACATGACGTTTTCCATTATCAAAGCGAGTGATAATTACTTTGTAATATGCACGTAATATGAAAACTGTTTGCCGGATTCGAAGTAATCAGATGTAGAAGATCAAGCCACTGTGCTCCCATTGCTTCGTCTGGGGCAACCTTACCATTAAAGAATCTCTACTACTGAATACCTAACTGAAGAATACTCGTGGTCCTGTGAATTCAGCGAATTTGCACTTGATTTACGTGGCGGTCTTTTGCCTAATCCTTTCGATGGTGGGCGGAGACAGAGCTCAACAGTCGCCCAGTTTTATTTTAGGTTGTAGTTTTATTATAGGTATAATGAAAGTCGCGAAACCACCTTTCGAGTAGTTAGCATTTGTTATTTAGACTAGGAGTTATTTAGTGGAGGCACTAGTAGTTATTGCTGACAAGTCTATCGTCCGTTACCCTCCGGTAGCCGTAACAATCACAATTTTCCGTGATAATAGAAAATAAATATTATACATGTTTGAATATACGCAATAGTAAACTACAGTAAGATAGGTCACTAAATAAAACAATCTTCTCCATTTACGAATAAATTTATTAAGGTACTAATTAGTTTGGTAATTGACTGCCGAAGATGTCATAAATGCAAAGATATTAAAGAATGAAAACGTAATGTCGTTCCGTGTATACAGACAGGGCAGTAGAATATACCATAGTTTAAAATCTAATTACCCATAATCAGTCAAGGTAGCAAAATTTCCGAAGGGTTTTACATATTTTTCGCGCTGTAAAGGCGCTGGTACTTGATCCGCCGAGACGAACTTTACAACGCCTTGATCCGTTCGTTCCGGCCGCATCGACTGAGATCAATAGATGTTTATGATGGCCTTAACTAGACTTAAAACTATAAAGTCATAATTTTATTCATAAAACAAACATCAATTAATTTAAATAATACTCATTTAAAACATAGGATTTGTTGTTCTGCCAAATGTTATATTACTACCACTAATATTTTGCTGTAATTTGCCGATCCATAGATACGATTTTTGTGTTTACAAACAAATTTTGGTACCTTGATTTATTAAAACAGAGTAGAAATAAATCTATGTATCATAACAAAACATGGGGAATAAATATAAATAAAACATATGCCAACACAAACAATTCACCAACATACGTCGTTCTTGTCGTTGTTCATTGTGTTTAAACTAGCTCGACGACGAATTGTCAATACCTACTTAACTAACGGAACCGAATATACAATACGCTAAGTTAAAAACATAAATAGATTTAAATTTCAAATTGAGAATCTGATTATATATGTTTATTATTTGTTAAAAACCACTTGAAAAATTGTATTAAAAATGTGAATTAAAACATTAAAATAATTAAATTGTGAATGTCAGACGAGAGGTTTTTGCTCTGCGCCTTCGTTATGTAACAGATAAAACGTTGCATACAGATAAAACTTATCATTATACAGTAAAACAGGACATCAAGTACCTTACATACATACGTACATTTAATAAGTTAATTAGTTAACATTTCTATGGGCTTGCTTCAACAGCTCACCGAATACATTTTTGTCACGACATGTCCGTCGCATGTTCGGTAAGCGTGTTGTGTAGCGAGCCCGAATTGGTATTGGTAAACACGGAACATGTAAAACTTATATCTACCACAATGAGCACTGATTCACAACACATACATATTACGGTACGCAACCAGATGCCGCTAGAAACATTGAAACCACAGGCATGTACGAGTGCATTTATTTCTGTGTATGCGTGTTGTAAATGCAAACATAAAATGTTTGGATAGTAACGATTTTTACATAACGATTCACCGTTTAAAACATCTTTTGTTAATAATAGGTGGTGGTAAATATATGATTTAAGAACACCCTGAAATGCAGAATTACAGTAAAACACATTTGAATGTTGGTACATTGTCTAAAATGTAATAATTTATTTTTTACTACACTAACGAATATTACACAAACACAAACGCTTTAGAAACGTAACGTCAATCATTCTTCGCCGATTAATAATAATTCACAACGCCATGTATAATTTAATAAATTCATTAATCATTATCGTTTTTATTATTGACGACCACAATTCGGCCCAACCGATTTGGAAAAATGATAAAGGATGATCGATTTAAAAGTTCGCGATACAGCCGAGACCGACAACCGACATTTACACCACACACCGACACATACACTCATCACCTGAGCACTTTAAGACTAGTTTATCATAATGATTCCATCCACATCGATAATTATCCTGAGAAAGTGCTCCTAAAACAATTTCGTTTTTCTACACCAAGTATCACTAAAATACGTGTATTCGTACATGTAATCGTATGACCACTGTTGAAAAAGGGATAAAATAATGTAACATCTTAGAAGCAATAAAATAATTAAATGAACAAAATAAAATCATGAATTATAATTTTGTCCAACATCTGTAAACTATATACGACAAGTCAACAAATCTGCATTTCGATTCGAGTTGGTAATAACAGTCTAGAATACGATGATGTAAAGAAATATTATGTGGAAAGCAAAATATATCTAGAAGTGGTATTCCTATTACATTAGAGAGCTCTGTGGCTTCTTTCACATTTAACATCAAATTACAACTAGGACAATTAACAATATTGATTATTTCAAATACCATAATACACTAAAACATTTAAACGTCGATGTACCGATTATTCATCCGAGTCCATTCCTGCGCGCTGTCCAGAGCGCCGAGATCGACACACAGACTACAGACTAGTCTGTAACGCCCGGGGGGCACACTTCTGACCATAATATCTTCATTTATCTAATATATATTAACATCAAACACCAATTTTTTCAAGCTACAGTTATAATACCGATTGAAAATGCATTTTTAGTGTGTAAACCTGAGTTAGAAGCCGACAAATCGTCAATATTAGAGATTTTATTAAGGTATTTAGACAGAACGCATGGAGAAGAGTAATAAAACATCATTGGTATTATACGCTTAGGTACAACAGTAACAGATTTAAAGATATTGTTGCACAAAAATACTATTTTCCAGAAATTCCAGAATATTCCGGAATATTGCAAAAAACACTATTTTCCAGATAACGTTTTCTGATAATATTGACGAAAGACGACAGAACTAAGTAGAATATTTTTACGGAAATCAAACTAAAGAGTGAAAGAGATATAATGTCAGGAAGAAAATTGCCAGAATTAGGGTATCATTTGCTTACAAGATTAGAGCATATAACATCAAGTTGATTGTAACACACTAAATTACATGCAGAATAAACTACAAACAAATCGAATGCACCACAAAAACATTAATAATACATATAATGCCTGCTATTTCATCATTCAGGTCCGCGTTGAGTGATTCAATTCAACGGGACGCATTCAATCGTAATCAGACATGGGTCTGCACACCCCGACGGGTACATAACTGATCAAGTACCATTAATAGGCAACAAACATTTCACTTGTTGTGTTGCCTTTAATGTTACCTATACCGGGTATGCTTGTAACAACAAGCGTTATTTCGTGCAACTCTTAATCTTTTTATAGTCCATGCATGTAAGCTAACATGACGAACCAATAATTAGCAGGTTCGACAGCACGAGCACATTTCATGTAATGGGACACGCGGTAACGCGATCTCGTTGATTAGAGAAATGTAGATATTTCTACATTATCCGCGGTGTCATTCATTCACTCGTTTGAAGACAAGACGTTTGAAGGAAAATAATTTCCAAGATCGTACATTAATTTAAAAAAAACTGTCGGCACAGACCGCAGTATTATAACTCTATTATCAGTGATTCATTGTTTCTAATCTCTGGTAGACATTTTAATGACCTGTTAAAATATACCTTATAACCCCAATGAGATTATAGTGTATTAGTAACGGATCAATTCGATTAAAATGTTTAAAATAAAAAGCATTAGGACAAATATTTATATGGGACTTTGCTAATTAAGATATAATACATAAAAATAAAAACTGCCGTCCAAAGATACACTTAATATTAATTACAATAAAAATATCACTATTCTGTTTTATATATAATCAAGTAACATAAGCGCAACTCATGGCTACGTCACTGCTAGTCATGAGTGTTCTCTAGGCCACAGTTCACTACGCTGGCTAAATGTGATCTGGCATTATGTCAGATCTTCAAACGAACTTTGAGACACTTTTGAAAATATTTTGAAGATCTCGCAGGTAAGTAGGTTTCCATGCGATGTTTTCCTACACCGAAGTAATTAATAATTCTGCTCTAAGACAAAGGTGAATTTGAAAAACTAGAGGACAACTTGGAGGTTTAACCTGCAAAGCTATAATTGCTCAGAGTGCATGTAAAACAGAAATCTATAATTAATTCTTCTAAGATGTTAACGCTATACGCACGTCAGTAATGGGAGTTGGCAGATTCATAGCAACCTTAACACTCTTTCTCTTTCAGAGAGAGTTGTGATTATACATTATGTAAATATGTAATTATTTATTCGTTAACTCGTCTACGGTACAGCAGCTATTTACAAAGCATTCGATATTCTTATTGTTTGTGCAGATATTAATTAAGAACCATTGGTAATGGTAGTTTAAAAATAACATGGATTTTTGAGACTTGTGAAATAATATAAAATAAGTATTAGTCGTTGTTGTATTATAGACAATAGACATATCGTTTAACCGTAAGCGTTCAACGATTTGGCCATCAACTTTGCGACACATGAGGTACCTCCAAATTTACGACAATTAGCGTTTGTTAGCAATTTATCATTGCGGCGGTAAAAAATGTGTATTTTTGTGCTTTTAAAACATTAATGAATTAACTGGACAACACATTGAAATATTACAATAAGAACCGACGCTATTTGTATACGAATTGGTCACGTTATATTTTTTAAAATTCACAATTAATTAGAAATCCACGCCAGCATTAAAATTATATTTCGGTACCTTTAAAATATTTAAAATAATTGTCACGTGTGTTATGAGCACTACGATCAGCTACATTAATAATACATATAATTAAGTCCAAACGATAATCATTTCCGATTAAACGATATGGCTAATTGACAAATGGGGCATATCATCATAATACTACCGTTCTGATGATATTACCTAAAAATTAACGAAATTTAAAATATCACCATCATAATTAATGTATTCATATACAAGTAAGTCTGTAAATTATCTCCAATTGAAACGGTTTAGGTGAAATGAAATGATGGTCATAAAGAACGCATATAAAATGTGCGGATCGGTAAAATTATGTTTATTTACAAAGATTATATTTGTACGATTAATTTTAATAATTCAGGGAGACTTCCCGATTGGGACAAAAGATTGGGCGTTCTGGACGGCAGTAAAAGAAAGAGAAAAGAGGCGTGGTAGACGTAGGTGATTATTTGAGTATTTATATGTATATTATGTTAAATATTTATGTGAGGACATTGTTTCATCGAGTTCATTGTTTGATATCGAGTCGAAATATAGGTACAAAATAATCTGACAAAACATGCTTTAAACACGAAGGCTCAGTCCTCACAGACTCAGCGTCAATCTAAAATTCGATATAGCTCTAATATGTCAACTTTAAAACCGCATATATTTTTGCCGAGATAAAAGACACGCGAGTTTACGGCGATACTGCGTCCTTTGTCGATTTGATCGCGCATCTTTTATTTTGCAAGTCGTACAATATATTGTAGAGATTGATGTCAACAGGCTGTATCAAATTTTAGATGGTTTCACTTCGTCTCACCTTTACGTCAACGGTGACTGTGAAATAGGCCGTGATCTATCACACGCTGCTGATACTAAGGCCGGAGATGCATCGCATTACTATAGGAATGACTAAGACGGACTCGGCCTGTCATTTATATTACAGTTATGACAATTAAAAAGTTTATCGGCTGCGGCGTAAAACGCGTGTAATAGACCGTGGTTTTCTAGATATATTGTCTATAAATAGGGGTTATA
>PDGT01000018.1:1978314-2009284 GCA_003671415.1 Megathymus violae
CGACATGCCACGGAGTCCGAGTAATATATATATCGGATGATTTTTCATTATACCAAAACAACAAAAAATTAAAATTAAATTATGGGAAAATTTTATCCGTAACGGGCACTCACCAGTTGACACTTGAAATACACCAATGACAGATGAACCTGTCAGCTCTATGTCTAGTTCGTTTTGCGTTCTTTGGTACCAAATCACGCCACACGACACTAACCAAATCTTCACGCACTGATTTTGACATTGTTTTTACCTGACACAAACTAACCACTGGATTCCATGATTTATCTAATTTAAACCTATCTTCTCCCTTAACATTTTTGGGATGTTTCTTGATCTCAATGGCCTCTCTTACTAAACGTAGAATGTATTATTTTCAGCCGAAATCTCCCGCCCGTGGGCTATGCAACTAACTCAGTTCAATAATTTAAATGAGGTCCAATAACATGTTCTGCTGCTTTGGATTTCTTCGGATCGTTCTTATTGACTGCGCTAATTTGTTTTTTATATGCCGTTTTATTTGACCAATATAACAGCTACCGCAACTGCAGTCATCTTTATAAACCCTGGGGTACTGATATAGAATAGTATCTTTAGGCGATCGTAAGCACGCTGCTACTTGAAAACTTGCTACTTAACTGAAAAAATTGACACTATTTTTTCAAGTGAAAACAGTGTAAAGTTCAGTATGTGCAGAGATGTTGTTAGTGTCGTGTGCCGTGATGTGATACCGAAGAACGCAAATCGAAGTAGTCGTAAAATTGACAGGCTCATCTGTCATTGGTATCTTTCAAGTGTCAACCGTTAAGAGTTTTTCCCCGCTACCATAGTCTCATCGTGACCATGATCCATGTACTCGTAATTGGGTCAAAATATCGGTAAATACGCAAAAATCGAAAGTACCAGTGACAAGTAAAATGTGTAATGTCCGCGATAATACAAGTTTCTAATCATTTGTTTTATTAAAGATATTCATGAATACAAGCTAGGACTAAATATTATCCTAAAATTATTACTAGTCACGGCTATAATTATTACAATATTATAACATATTCTGTTAAACTCCTTAGTACATATTTATGGTTAAACACGTATTAAAACATTCCCGGCATACATTTGACATGTAAGCAAGCGTTTTCTCTGCCATAAACGTAGACGTAGTAATGCTTGGCCAAACAAGACAGAATTATGTAATACTCAATGTTGCCATATTTAATTTTTATAAAACAAGAAGTGGAACAAAAAATTATGGTACATCCATAAAATCTTTAACGTTTAATGCACCAATTGTAAGTATAAAAATATATTGAATACCGTTGCATACATACATGCAGTCCAGATCTGTGTCGAAACGTATTGTTAAAAACTGTGATCATTGTTTTATTATATCACCTAAAATTTGTACGATACCGGGAGATCGGTAAGTTGTGGTCTGGTGGTGACTGATAAAAGCTAAGGTTTTTATTTTTTGCAATATTTGATTGTTACACATTTCTATGGAAAAAATATTAAAAAATAAATCCAATGACATAATAAAGGTCTTTGTACTCATATTTCATGAGGCGGTGAAGGTAAACTGTGGCAATCTGTTTTGATTGACAAGCCTGTTAGGCCTGTTGAAAAGGCTCGTAAAAACTATTGAGAAAGTTTTCTGTGTAATAACCATTAGATCAACACTATCTTTATTACTATTTCTAAATGTTATTTAAGCTACTATATGTATTTTGATTATCAAGAAGTACTAACATATTTTATCACAATGAATCTTAGAAAAATGTATTAAGACATTTCTGGTTGACGGACTTTTACCCTGTATATATATGTGTGTGTGACATACTTACGAGTCGCGAATAAGCTTTTCTCAATTGTCTTATTTGGTAAACGAACACCAATTTATAGAAAAATAACTAATTTTCGAGTCAGTCACATAATTGGGTTTTTTATTTTTAATATCTTGATCTTCATACGAAACATACATTTCAGCTTGAATAACACCAAAACTATTTTAATATTAATTACATTATTTCGTTTAAAATTTAAATAACTACATACGAGTTCATAAGCTTTAATAGATCCTTACCAATAAGTTTACTTGCTAGTCAAAATAAAATTGCTGAAAAGCATACCAGATCTTCCAATAAATATTCAATTCCATCTAAATTCTTAATTATTCAGCGATACTTCTATTTTTTTTTTATATTAAAATACCTAAATAATGTTAGTGACGACATAATATTTCGACTGAATAATCTGATAGTGAATAAAAATAATACACCAACAATAAATAACCTTTTGTATGACATTTAATATTACGATGGGAAAAAATAATAATTATTAACATTTTGTTACCAACATTCATATAATTTTTTGGCTACTAGGACGCCATATTTATTTACCAAATAAGACAATTAGGAAAAAAACGCATTTAACTTATGTAATATTAACATGCTTTTACTGCACTCGTACTTTCGCGAATTGAATTACTATCCAATAATTTAGTAGTAAATTACATGCAAAACGCTTACAACTATTCGGTTAGTTTCAATTCAATTTAGTTGTAGACCAGTGTTTGTACTGTATTGGAATTATTCCTGGGTGTCAAAGAAACATTTGTCAGTAGATTTTTTATTTTAAGCATTTCATATTATTAAAAAAAATACAGACAGAGAAACCGTTTCCAAAATTGGTTTACTTTAATATTTTATAATATATATCACAGATATCGGTGGACAGTTTTCTGAAAAGAATTAATAATATAAACTTAAACAGAACTTTATTTTTTGGTTTCTCAATACTTTTTGAGAGTACTATAAGTCATGTACGGTACGTACAATAGGTTAAAGCACTTGTGAAGGGATATTTCCCTTACTCGATATTCACTGTGACCCCACCATTCTTTACATTATGTTATCATTATTGCACATACATTTTTAAAATCTACTTCTACAAGCTGGAACCTCGGTTGAACTTCATCGATTTTTTATTCTTACAGGATACATAACACATTCTTAAAAGATAAGGACATTGTTTACCACTATCAAATGGTCTTTGATCTCATTCCTATAATTAAAACAAAAATATATCTCTGTTTGAAATCAAATTTCGTACTTTATTTTGCGTCAAAGTTTTAGAAATATACGTGGTAAATTATCTGTAAGAGTGACACACGGTGACTTTTTGCGGCACGTCTGCATCGCTCCAGTCGCGACGCAATCTCTAACAAGTCTATCTTTACAAAAATACACATGACAATTGCTGTGACACAATCGCGATTCAAACACGGTACAACATCAGTGCAAACGCGATACATTTGACGTAAACGTAATACAATCACGACAGTTGAGGTTTCTTTTATTCATTACTATGCAACCACCTCGCGATGACAACAACTGAAGCTGAAATAATTTTAATCACACTCGATGTATTATCTATCAGTTTTAAAAAACAAGTATAAACGCAACTGTGTACTTACTGGATGTTCCTAATTACAAGTGCATGACCAATTATAAAAAAAAAATATCTACTTAGAGAAGTTTTCATAATGCGATTTGCTATTATGTCGCTATGAGTAGCCGCGTGTACATCAATACAAGCGCGTTTTATTAGCATCGGTCATATCACTGGATGTTGTGACGCAATCGCGCGTTTCACACGCTTGGGTTTGTTCCGCCGTAAAATGTCGCCTTCTCTGACCGCTCTAACATGTCCATGGGCTAACTGTTGACGAGAACCCTCTTTTTACTGCTATATAATACAAAATACCGTTGAGTTCAGACAAAAATACCTGTCATATTTCACGAACTAGAATTCTATACGTAATGTGCCATTTAAGCATACGATTCCATATTAGTGCTATTACGATACAGACATCGACGCTATCCCGATGTTCCGATTACTTTCAGAACACCCAAATAAGCTATCTCGATACAGGTTCTGTGTATATTTAATAACACAAAACCGTCATTCTATTCATAACGTTACGTTGATCATCGATATTGGTTTCTTTTACTATGAATTAGGCAGATATTCACCGAAATAATTACTTATAATAATTATGGTAGTTTCGTCTAAGTGAATATTAAATGAATTGAGGTTACGTTTTTATTTTCATTCGAGTTTTCTAATGCTAGTCCACGTAAACGGATACCAATAGTTAAAATACAACAATCTCACAAGGGGTTTCTTAGTCACTATGATAATATTGTATATTAATATAAATACCGCACTCCGCGAGCGTGGAAGACTTATGGCCTTAACCCCTCTCATTGCGTGAGGAGACTCGATCCCAGCAGTGGGGCAATATTGGTTGAAATAATGATTAGTCATATAATATGACAACGTTAATCAAAATAAAGATTATTAACAGTTAAAGCTTCATGTGTGTGCGTGTTTGAGTGTGCTGTCTGTACAGTAAGCTCAGTTTAACAGCCCAGTACAAAAGCAAATCGCTATCGGCAATCAAACTAACGCCCATTTGAAACCTGCGCCGATTTGACACCAGCGGCAAATCAAAAGGAAGTACATACATATATCCCGCGTTGAAAATTCGTGCTTCGGATATTATTGACATGTATCAAACTTGTTATAAATTAAGCATGTACAGTGGAATTTCGCAAAAGTCAAATTAGCGTAGTGTAAATTGCGGATGTCGAAATATGATGTTTGCTTAAGTTATAGTTAATGAATGGAGATCAAAACGACACATGGCTCGCTAATAACCATATATTCTTAATACGCATGCACATATCCATAGATCTAAATTGTAAAGCGGCGTAATAGGATGCTGTGTACATACTCTGATACTCACTGTCGAAATGCTGCGCCTGTTCCATTAGAAATTGCGAACCTTGCTCCCACTGTCGCTCGAGCAACTGGTCGAGGCTTTGTGCACCCGTGCCGGGCCGGCTGGCCGTCACCTACACGTCAAAATTAACTTTACTAACATTGTAAACACCTTCCACGGCAACATTTAACATATAATCTATTTACTCGCCGCAGACCCTCTGCGCCATGCTCCTAATAGACTAATAGATGCTCGCTCATTATAGACTGCGAAACAGTAATGATGGCATGCACGATGTGAAAAGTTGAATAATTTATGATATTTATAGTATGAGGGTTCTGTTTCAACTGAGATTTAGAAACAGAGTGAATGGGCGTTTTTAAGTACGCCCGCGCACCGCAGCATACCGCACTAGCGCCAGCGCTGTAGAATCACCCCGAGATATTGACACTGTGTGGGTGCGTGTGTCGGCGTTTGCTCAATACTTCATACATGCGGATTGCGTAAACGCAAAGTACACACACTCACAGAGTATTAAGCACAACCGTACTTAATTTTGCTATAGTCTCCGTGCAATCATACAGTGATAAACATTTGTCAAATTATGTAAGAAAAAATTTTTAATACACAAGTTGATTAAATAATTAAATCCCGAATTGCAACAGAACATAGTGACGGATCCAGTGTGAGTGACTTATGCTTGAATAAAATTTTGTATTTGTAATGATCTATGTGTAAATGCATACCTTACTATATAATACCATTCCAACATACAATGTATGTTATGAAATGCAAATTATAAAATCGTTTTAAAGCCGACGATGGTTTGCTATAAATAATAATAATGTATCATATTCATTAATTCCGACAGAGACATATTTTATATACGGTCTGTTGTCGTTTCACGTATTCATTATTTATATAAAAGTCGAAAACATGAAAGTCGCATTAATAAACAAAATTATTTCAGCCTTGCTAATAAAAAGTGAGTTAAACTGTTTAAAATACACACTCCTTTTGCCAATTGTTGGAGTGTAAAGAATGCATAGTAGTAAAATAGCTATACAACAACCAATGACAAAATTCTACAGGAGCCTTCAAAAAATTTTATATCCGGTAACAATAATGTTATACTTTTAAAATACGTTAAACTGTAAACTAAATTTTAATACCTCGTATATTCACAACATAGATTTAAAATAAACTTTGTTTTTAGTCAGTATTATCTATTTCTTTGTGCTCATCAAAAGCTAATAATGTACCAATATCAAACAAATCAATAGTATACAGACAATTGGTTCAAACGGGAACCACATGGATATGCATCTGTGTATTTAAATCAAAGAATGGTATTAATTTGTGAATCAATCATCAAAAACAACCATACAATTGTATTGAAAGGACATGAATATATATACCAATCCAAATTGTGCATTTCTGAAGATTACGATTATTATTACGATTCTGACCGAGTAGATACCGTGTCATCGATGACTATGTTCCAATGTGAGGTACAGAAACACTACAGCAGAACCGTGTATTCTGCTCTGATAATAACTCATTATTATTAAATTATTTTCAAAGATCTAATCCTTACGCCTTATAGAGATAGAAGCAAAAGCGAAATATTTGACATTCGTAATTATACCTCCATAAATAAAGCAAAATAAAAAGGTATTATAATATTTGAATTGAAATTCTATTACAAACTTGAATCACAATTTATCCTTAAATAGAACACATTTTCTCCCTTACACTTTACAACTCAGGATAATGGACAAACAATTTATTTTACACAGGGGACCTAAACTTAAGCTTAAAGCTTGGATGAATGATGAGTAAAATCTCAATAGTCTTCATGCACCCTTAATACAACATCTGTTCAATCGAATTGCCGTTTTATTAGTAAGATTAATGTTACAACTTTAAAAATTTATGAGTAAGGCTGTTAAATTAACAAGGCCATTAGATTGAATATACCCTCACAATATTCGTACCTGCTTCTTATTATGCTTTCATTTCAATATATATTGTACATACAATTTTTAGAAAGTTGCCAGTAACTATAAAGTTTAATAATAATTAACTCCCACAAATGAATCAAATGAATATAATGCATGTATAATGGATGAACAAATGAAGAACATATATAGCCCAATAACATACTCTTAAGTAGTAGCACAATTGTTGGCATTAATTTTGCATTTTATCGAATGCGTACGCATGCGACGATACAAGAAGGTATTATTATAATCTAAAAACTCTTTACGTTTTACAAATTACGAATTAAATGGGGCATTGTTCCACATACTCCAATGATTCAAGTATAAAATTGTACATTATATTATTCTATAGATGATTTAGCACGCAAATAATCCCGTATTTAGTTACAGTAACTTTATAAGTATGTTTTATAGATTCTGTTAAGCTGGATTATAAAAAAAGGCTACGGTAGTTCGTCTTATAAGCAAACTGACTTACTCGCACTATTCTATGATTCATTTGTTTATCAGTTGAGCAAGGGCTCTTGTATTTATAGGATCATATTGTCAAAATACATTTGTATCTATAATGATCCATTAGACATACTTCAGCAAAAAAAAACATACTGAATTAACACCGTGGTTGTCTAACATTTTTCCCACTCATGTCGTCCAATCTTCGATACACAACACTCGCTACATTTCATCGTACCATGGACAATGTCTAGTACAGTATTAGAACAACTAACGCTCTTGAAAACGACATGGTACTTTGCACGAGAAATTTACCGTTAATGATTGATGAATTCATGAGTTATAAGTAATCGCATTTATACGCATTCAATCGTCCAAATTCTTGCGGTTTAAGTGAATTAATGCTAACAAGTGAGCTCTCAGCATCTAATAATACTTCAGAAAATAAAACATTTTCCTTACAATCATGCCATACATCAAGCACAGCGTAGAGTCTACAAGATCAGTTATCTACCAACAACAAGGACTACAGAGTTTTTCTATTTTGCTTCGAAGTATCATTCTGAAATTGATATGACCCTGTCGTGGTCACTGGACGGACAACACATAGATAAATTATGCTAAACACTGAAGTATCCACAACATTTTCTTTTTATATGAAAAATAATTTTAAATCGTTAATACGCCTGTTCGCTTGATTAAATTTATGTACTAACAATTTTTTAATTTCAACAAATATTGAATTCTACGTATCATAAATAAACACGTGAAGCAGTTTCACACATATATTTATTTCATATGCGTATATCAATAACAGGAAAATTATTAAGAAGGGCACGTTGAACGGACTTAATTCATAAACATATTTCAGTTATCTGCATGTATATAGAATGTTATACTTGTTGTAAAGTAAAACTGGGATTAATTTATGCATTAATTATATACAATATAACACGAATAAGAAATGAATTAATCAGTGTTCAAATATATTTTCCGAATTATTTATTTCTCCAGGAGCCATTTGTCAGGACTTCAAAAAGATTAAAACATCAAAATTGATATCTGGAGATCGGCATGTTAACCGAGCGCGGTTCTATAAGGAAATTTTTTAAATGGAAATTAATTTTCTTAAAAAAAATCCATTGATTTCAGGAATCAGGACGCGCTTAAGCTTTTTTTGTTTCTCTTTAAAATATTATTCATTAAATACATTTTTATTGTCAGATATTGATCTAGAACTGTGCCAACTAGGGATCCTATTACATTTAATCATACAATAATACATACAGCAACACATATGACCTGAAAAATTTTTCATTTAAATAATATCTTACCCTTCGTAGGTCGATAGGCATATCTGACCAGTATGTTTTCTAGAGAAACAAAGAATTATTACATTATAACACTGTTTGTAATTTCTTTCTTAAGAAACTATACCGCCATCACAGTGCAATATTTATAGAACTTGAAAAGTGGTAGAACTAATTTTGCTCATATCGACTAGGTCTAAAGAATAACGGCGAAGTTACCTCTTAAACATAAACATTCCATATATTTCAGTATTTTTATGTTATTTAAATAATTTATCCTCTGATTTTGAAAATGCTGTCAAAAGTGTTGATGTGATAGAGGGGAAATACTTAATTACATTTATGTTGCATGTGATTTTAATATAATTAATAGCAGGTCATAACAAGTGATAAAAAATTAGGTCAATACTTTTCTCAAATAGGTATAAATAATAATATGAATTTTATAATTCCAAATTTTATGTTTTTTGATTAACAGAAAAATCAAGGTATATTTAAATCATTGAAATGCGGGAAATCATCGACGCTGGGTACGAAAAAAGCGTCCCGACACAAAACACACAATTGTCACATTGCTGCGGTCATCTTCATCCATTAACGCAAGAACCAATAAATCGATAATCGAATACGCATCTACAGAGTTGTCGATTAATTCAATAGATCTCTTTACAAAAAATTCCCATCGCTGATCTGTAAACTTACTGTTCTGTTATTATGCGACGCTACAAATCTTTTACATTAATAACTGATTATATATAGTTCCAAGAGTTATACAGTTACATATTTCCTTCTTGTAACAATTCTGAATGCAAATTTTCAATGTTTTTGTACATCAGTATAACAATGTGGACAAGCGGGAAGTTCGCCGTTGTTCTTTATACTCGTAAAACAATAATAATTGTAACTAAAATTGTAAATAACAAAATTTACCTTAGTTTGATTTCTTTTACATTATTATAGAGTATGAATAAAACTGCTATATTAACCAAATTTATACAATCACTATACACATATTAACAATGTCTAGGAATATTTCAATCGAGTACGGTTCATGAATGGAAAAAATCTTAACACAGCCTATTTTCAAAAATTTGAAAATAACAAATTGTGAGTTGAATTTTAATTGGGATGTATTTACTGAAAGTTATTTTAATATGTAACTGTAATATAAGCAATATTTACAAAATTATTATATGTAATATGGAAGTGGAAAAAGAATAAAAAATATATATCAAGTTTTAAAATCGCGCTGCGCTTTAATTTCCTCATAGGATTAACTTTCTTAGTGTCTCAGAACACATAGTAACACGTTATATGATATGCAAATAATCGTTTATCTTACGGATAGTTCATTTTCTTTAAATATGTTTTCATATTATGAAGTGGACAATTAACAATTAGTGAAATCATGATGTATTTTTTGTATTCGATATCCCTAAACAGTGTTGATGTGTGTATATAAGTAAACAACGAAAAACATATAAGTCATGTAAATATTATAAAACAATAACTTTAAAATGTTCTTTTAATAATCTCATGCTATACGAGTATCTCAAGCATTTCACATGGGACTATTCGATTCAACTGCGTAAACCATGTAATGTAGCCCCTTGAACAGGTAATGTTATGACAAATCATGCTATGTCCTAAAGCATTTCCATATATTTGTCCAATTAAATCGGCCATTAACTAAAGACAATACAATCAGTACAATAATTGTTTCAATTTGAATATCTTACCCTTCGAAGGTCGATGGGGAAATCTGACCAATGCGATTTCTAGAGAAAGAAACATGTTTATGAGAAAAAGTATTGGTAAATTTGGAATGAATAAATTTGATAGTAGTAATAGAACATTTTTTTCTTACCATACGAGAATAATCTAACGGTTTATAATTATTTTTTATTTTTAAATTTATATCAAGCATATATCTAATAAACTTTCAAAGTATACTAAATTAAATTAGTTTAAAAGGTAATTAATACAGAACTACAGAAATATTTTTTATACTAAAAATATTTAATTTGAAGATCTCTAAGTGACATATGAATATCTAAACTCCTGTTACTGACCATTTCTGGCTAACGGTATGTCCCATTAGCAGTTGCAATACGACAGAATGCAATATGTGATGTTTGAATAATGCGATATACTTCAAACAACACAATCAATCTGTGGTAACTTGCTCAGTCTTACTACGCAGCACTTTGTTTAACAGTGTGTTTGAAATAAATCGATTTCTTTGTCATATCGGTTGCATCAAATCAGCTGTTATTTGTTTCCAAAAATTAATAAGACTATTTGATCATATTGTAACATTTATTTTTTAAATGAAACATGCCTAAATTGATAAAGGCATATATATATATATATATACTTTACAGCCACGACGCGCCAATATGGGTAAGTTGCTTTGTTGCACAGTCGGAAATATCATCGTAACAGCAATACGGTTTACTTTTGTCGCCGGACAACTGTCAATTAGGACATAATGTTACTTAGGAGTTTGTTAATCGGGAAAACCCTGACTAGTTTGAAAGAATTAATCTACTCAAAAACTTTGCCTGATATCAGTTAAATCTCGGCTGTTAAAAAGAAATCGCTACTACGAGACGTCGCTAAGTCGCTTGCGTATGTTTACTACAAATGTTTGAAACCCGTCGGCAGGAAGTATGACTAAAATAGCGAATACGATTTTCTTTACTCTACAAAACGTTATTGAACTCAACGAGCAAGATGAGCTGTCGATGTACGTTTTACGTGTTATTGCCAATAGAAGTTAAATTGCAACATTGGATCATTTAAATTGTCATCTTCCTGCACTGTATTGTAGTCCACCCGCTACATCGAATTTATCCAAATAACATCCGTGTTTTGTACCAATTTCATTTTTAATAGCAAATTAGAAATTTTAGATACGAATAAATTTAATTTACCATAGACATTGATAGTGTATACACAAAGAGCAGCTGTTTATGTTCAGACGATTAATGGTCCTTGTTTAAGGGTTTAAGGGTTTTGAACTGAACCTAGTTTAACTAGCTCGACTAACAAACACATAAGCAAGCCGTTAATTGTCAGTAATTAGAAATTCACTAGATATATGCATTATCTTTCTTTTATGTTAGCCAGCCCTGTACTCTACGTAGCTGACTGATGTCAATGTCGCAGTTTCAGGCTACACAAGTTTAGAACACAAGATAGCTTCTAAAAGTTGACAAAATCGTCCTCAATAGGTATGCACAAAGGTCCCTCAGTTATGTTCAAAGTTAGAAAACGCCGTGATAAAAATATTAGGATTACATTGAGGAAAATTACAATATAATGAGGGCTTAACAAATTCCAATATCCGTGAATCCATAAGTTTTTTTATTATACCAATAGTCACCAAAGGGGGTCACGCGATGGCAGTGTCCGCTGCTGCCTATGCTCGTCAGCTATACCTTGGCATACAACAGAAAACAAAGCCCAGCGACCTCTGACAGGAGGAACCCTATACCATAGCCTCGTCCGATGTTAAGCAGGGTGCCCAAGAGCAGGGGAGGTTGGTGAGAAGTCAAACATTGGTGGAGCCTCTTACAACCCACTTTTTTGTGACTTATTGTAATTTTTTTATCAATATTTACATAGAGATTATATATTATAGATTTTTGCACATTTGTGCCTAGCTAAAAAAATTAAAAACACTTTATTTCAGGAAATAAATTTGGTATAAATATTTTTGTTTTAAAAAAGTTTGTAATTTTCACAAAAGTTATTCTTGTGTTCTGTTATGGTATAAGATACCTACTTGTGCATGCAAAAGTAAAATTCAATAACGAAATTTGTAATAAAGTCCAATTCGGTTCTAATATAGAACAAATTTGTACAAAAATTTAATTTGTGCCAATACTCATAAGAACCAAATAAAACTGCGACATTTTTGACATTACTGCTATACCTGTTATTTTGTATACGCTACCATGAGAACACGAAATAGTGGCTATAAGGCTACCGATCTCCATGATATAAATACACTGGACATAATGCACTGTATTGTTCTTATTGTCAGTTTCACTACTACCAGATACTTCGACACTAAGTCGGCATACAGAATAAGAACAACTGCACTGTTCCAACTCCAGTATTATTTTTTAAGTATGTCGCTACCACAAAATGATATGACAAACGAAAAATGGTCCGAATGGGATAATCACAAATATATTATAAAACATTACAACTTATACTTTACACAGAGTATTTTTAATACAGAGATCAGTACCATGAGACATAATAAATTAAACCGATTTAACTTTGACAATATATCTGTCTCGCAAATTACTAGTAAAAAAAAAAGAACTCGGCTGGGCTTATGACGAAAGTGAAGCACCGTATGATATATTAAAATACCAAGCGCTTTTTATCATTATCAATATAATAACTCTGAAACGTAATTAATTTAACTTATTCGTTCTTGTGTAATTTTTTCATAATTTCACAAAACAAGATTGCAAAACAGGAACGTTACCTGTTATAGACGTTGTCTTCCCGCCTAACGTGCGGTCGGCTGGCACGCTACGATGTAAGCGTGTGCATGGGGCATGTACGTAACAACGGTTTGGCATGCTCAGGGTGCTTCATTTTCACTAAGGGCAACGGTGTCCTTCTTTTTCTGGTCGAAGTTTATCACTTTGAATTTAAGAGTTGTGCCCGTTGCGAATTTCATTTACTGATTTCTCATAGCATCGTATCTAAATTTAGTGAACTCTAATATTTAAGGCAAAATTTAAAACTACGTTTAGTTAAGGCAATATATTAAAAATAGCTGTTTAATTGCAAAAAAAAAGCATCTTAACCTGCCTAATTAATGGGCAATTCTATAAATGCAGCTATTCTATAAATTCGCAGTGATGCGATATTCACTTTAATTTACTATTCCTATAAACCACACACAGTAAAAATCGCTTATAGCAACTGTATTTTTCAAAATATTAACTAAATACTATTTAACACTAGCCTAGTTTAGTTTTAGTTGTTTGTGTTTCTTGTGTCTCAAGAAATTCTGAGGTAAGTACTTATGATTCGTAAACACTTACAGTTTCACGGCAAATTATGGCAATCATAAGATATCTCCTACATATTCAATAGAATCGAATAGACTTCAAGGGAATATCAGTGCCATAGGAATGGTCTTTTTAAACATCTACAATATAACTCCCCTGGAACTTACTGATCCAAACCATACCGACGTAAACTGACGGTCAGTCGCAAAACTGAACTTGTAAGCATTTCATCCAATACCATAAATAATTATTTATGAAATTTTTACTAACAAAGCCCGCTTCTCCGATATAGGGCAAAAAAATGTAATAGATGAACAGTGTGGTAGGAGCAAATGAAGTATGCACGTGCTCATATGCGTGCAGGTATATAGGTGGAGTCACTTACGTGCGTGGCCAATGTTGCTCTTTGTGTGTGTGTGTCAAGGCGTGCGTATAGGTTATACGTGCGTATGCTTGTGTATATGTGTTCGTGTATGACTAACCGCTGCTGCCTTGTTGATGAGCGGCGGCGGCACGAGCGGGTCGAGACCGGCACCGCTGGCCGCGTGCGCCGCCAGCTCCGCGCTCAGCTGCTCCTGCAGCCGCGCCGCCGCGCCGCTCTCCGGGTTCAGCTCGTTGCCGAGCATATGCGGCGCAGAACATCCGCCGCCCATCCTGTTGCATACCAAGTTCACTTAATGCAAACTTGCACTCACACTCAACCAACATTGGATGTAAGTAGTTTCTTAGAAACGGTTTCTAACTCACAAGTCAGTCAAATTAGAGGCAGTATGTCACCGCATACGTATGGTAATTAAAACATACTTTAAGGTAAAAAGGAAACGCTTCTTTCATTTTGATTTAACACAAAACTGAATGACTTGTGGATTAGAATGTATTTAACAAAGTATGTCTAATTTGTCTAAATGTAAAACACGGTCTCCGTTACATATTTTCAACTATAGATGAAATAAAATTGTGAAACAGTAAGTGGATTGAAATAAATTTGTTTTTAATTTTCGATTCAATCTGAAATTATAATTACACTGATTGGCACGTTCACATGTCGATTTAAAAATACATATATTTTTCTACAAATTTTATATCATATCTTTTTAAAAGATCTATTATTTATTTATTCATTTAAAATTGAAACCGTAAGTAATTATTCTTAAGTCGTTTCGAGAAAATCAAAAAAATTTCGACATGTTTAAGACAAGACCGTAATGAAAAAAATAAAACAATAAATAATAACAATAGTCACACAGAATAAACCATGTGTATTACTTCCAGGCAAGCATGAAACATAAGTTGCTTACATGGAGGAAAGAGATTATTACAATTTACTTATGATTTTCTATACAAGTTACATTATGTATCTTTCATATAACCCTCCGACGGGGTTGTAGTTGTAGGATGTATGAGACTTGCATCCATCTTTGAGTTCAAGCCACCGAAACAACGGCGGCCAGGTTTCTAATGTTGGGATGTCGCTGTGGTCCATACCACTCAGTTTCACAAATGTCTCATGTTACTGATGTCCATAGGTGGCACTGACCTCTTACCGTTTACACTTATATGTCGGCTGTTAATAAATGGTAAACCAGACAATTCAATCGAGCGGGGTGAGACTCATTCCCAGATCTATAGAGAAACCGCATTAAAAAACCACCTGCAATACAACGTGCTATTTTGTTGTAATATAAAATTATTTGAGGTAAACAAATAAACTGGATAGTCATTTTAATGGTGCTGATAAAGGAGAAAGAATTCACCTTGATTCCATTTTCGGTTTCAGATTTCGGTCTGAGCCTGTAAAGAAAGAAACTAAATTTACGTCATTTTTGTTTTCATATCACATTTTAAGAAAATTAACAAATATAGAAATGTTTTTACTAAGTGTAAAAACAGAAAGTATTT
Organism: Megathymus violae; assembly: GCA_003671415.1. Lineage (NCBI taxonomy): Eukaryota > Metazoa > Arthropoda > Insecta > Lepidoptera > Hesperiidae > Megathymus > Megathymus violae. The sequence goes on from PDGT01000018.1 coordinate 1,993,802, forward strand.
TAGAATTCTAATAAATAATACATAAAACAAATTATGTTCATCACAAATTTTGTTCGAGCGATTACAGATAGCAAATGACAAGTTTTAATTATATGTCAATTCATTGTATATGAATTACATGTTCATTCATTAATTCATCAAAGTCATAAATTACTTATTTAAGACCTTTATTAGCGGCCTGCTGGAAGACAAGGGTTTTCTCTCGTTGTCGAGAAGGCTTAGCGTGTACTCCACAAAAATGGCTCCAGGACGGATCGGTGTGGGAGTCGATGGTTATTCTGTCTCAAACGCCTAGACAAAGCCCATCTGGTTTTAACATTTTGAAAATTCGCCACCGATTAAAATCCCGTCCTACGATTGATGCAAGCCGCCGGCCTTAGGTCTTTAAGAACTTAAGTAATAAATAGTTTGTAGTTTATAAAACACGGGGATACTGACTCGGCGAGCTCGGGGGAGAATCCTTGATAGTCTCCTGGTACATCGGCACCGGCGTGGGCAGAGGCGCACGACGCACGTTCACCAGGTTCTGCGCCGCGGCGGCCGCCACTGCACTCTCTGGAAACCAAACACTCGTATATATAGATCCTTCCTTATCCCCATATAAAATTCTTCCATATAACAGCACCATCGATCAATTGTTGTCATGAATTAAAACATATTCAGTTTTCTGTCACTCCAACCGGCCGAATCATTATGATTATACTAATTCGCTTACGTATAGCAGAAGGCTGGGGCTGCGCGGTCATCGATACCATAGAGGTGGCCATGGCCTGTCGTTTCTTAGTCCGTATCGTCGTCGGCTGCATGGCCATGCTACCCATCATCATTGTATTCCCGTTGGGGTCCTTGCTGGGACCGGATAATCCGCTCACTCTGTTGAAAAATAAAATTAAACTCGTACAATTAATAAGCTTTCATCACTCTAATAACGATGGTTGGACGTGTTTCAGGAAATACGACAATACTCTATTTCAATATTTAAGTGGCATGGGAACATTGTATATTGCTGTCAGTGTCTTTGAAGGGAAAATATTAATTAATAATATATATATATATATATATGGACGCCAAACATTACATTGAGAACTCATCTAGTAAAATGGCAAAGAGAAATAACTGTTATATTTTATACACAGCAAAAGAGTATTATTAAGTCGACAACCACCAGGGTATTCTCACCGAGTGCCCTTTTAAAGGTATATGATATGTTTTAACTAGAAATTAGTACCAGATTGCTGTGTATGTTATTCATACTTTAATTTATTAACAAAAAAGGCTTTAAGGTGTAGAATTTGTATAGCAATCTAAGAAAGCTCAATGAGTTTTATGATTTTTATGCTACCAACTGAAAAACTAAACATCGCATAGAAACTTTATACACTATTACGAGTACTGAAATGATTCGCAAGTGTTAGTTAGAGTCTAGAACATACGATGCTCAACTATAACACTACTGACATTAGAACAGCACAGCAACATCTAGTGCGGCGGGGTGATTAAATGACAAAAACATTCGCTGAAGGGCAAAATACAATTAAACGGCACAGCTATTTTGCATTTTGTCGGCATAAGCAGTAGTGTTAGTACACTATTTTTTTCTATGAATCATTGCAAACAGCGAATGAATAACAATCTCAAATTGCAACGCAACTTTTGCAATTGCAACTATAGTTTCTTGTTGTTTGCCTCGATAACAATATTTAAATAATCGTAATAAAACGGAATCAGTGAATTCGTATGATTTGATAGAATTATTTTTTCCCGGCTAAGAACGTCAAGTTAGTGCCATGTTAATTTTTCCACAAAACATTTTTATTATATATTTTTTTTTTTATTATGGTGTGACATCGTACACAGTTAGATTCCGTGTAGAGGAATTTTGGCATTTAAATGAGAATAATAAGAAACAGAAACCTATTCGATTAACGATAAATATTAAGACAATTCTCTTCAACAAAAATATCTCTAATACAATACGTACACAACATGGAGTCAAAACATGTTAAAGATTATTATCGACAGATGTTACTATGATGTTTATCTATGTGCAGTATACATATTGCGTATGTAATTTATGGTTCAAGGTGGATTTTAAAACAAAAAATGCAATGAGAGATTTCCGAGTACGTGGCGAACATAGCAAGAGTAAAATTTCAAACGATTTCGCCCTGTGCATGGAGTTAAACATATTTATTATTGTACAAACAAGGTAGCCCCGCTTCGCTATCGCAAAAATAGTCCTTATGTTTATTAACTTACATCCGCATTGCGATGAATGATAATCAACTTGACGTTCACAATACCAATTCAACATCAACATCTCCTTCATAAGTGACATTAAAAAAATGCTCCATAGGATAAATTTTCGCTCGACACATTCGTAAAATATTCATATTACATCGTACATATTATAATATGTAACCAACATTACAATTTATAACTCCAAATCGTATTCTACCCATTTATATGCTACAGCTCTTTGACAGTAAAATTTCGGCAAAACATGCTCATCACACTGAATGGGTTTTCTCTAATATTTCATAGTTTGGGTGATCTCTTAGCATTTGCCATTAGGTATTCCAGGCCTTCAGGTTCTATAAACCTATATTAAATGCTGAATATCACTATAGACGCTATGATTGGTTGATTTAATTTCCGAACTTCAAACTTTCTTAATGTGCGAGGACGATCACATAAATAACAATGACTTATTTGTGGTGGTAGTGATAATAATGATGATGATGGTATGCACTAGGTGTTTACCTTATAAGAAAATAGTATTTTTCTAGATACATTAATATAGATCCCATCTAAATCGGTTGGTCATCATCAGCCCCAGTCCCAGAAGGTCAGATAATGCACCCTAACTGGCCTGCAAACTCTTTATCGTCCAGTTTAAATCCCATTAAATTCGGCTAAGCCGTTCCGAAGTATAGCCCGGACAAATAGAACAGCAAACACAATTTTCTAAGAGGTTTAGGTACTTGTATCATATAAATAACCCTATTTCTTGACAAAACGCAGTTGTTTTGAAATCACAGACAGACACATTAATTTTATTGATGTGTATAGATTAATAGAAAATATACTTGAAGTTTAAATTATATAAGTATTACAATAGTAGTACAGTATTTTTTATAGTTCTTACAATCTTTTCGAAATCTGTAACCAATGTCATGACAATCCCTGAAATGCCTCTCTCTGATAGGCTTGAGTATATTCCCAGGATGGAGAACCTGTACTTGAGCCCAATGAGGCAGTTATGGGTTGTCACGATGATGATGAAGATGGTGCAAAGAAGACTTGTTCACTGAACGGCAACTTCTAATCCCTCTGTCCTGATCTTGCAGTATAGTTTCTCTGGAGGACACATCGATTTTGATTCATTAATGCAGATGTCAAAGAGATACCTACACACCTCAGGTCTTACGCAGTATCGGGATTTTATATTTATGTATAAGCAGCTGGTGATATTGAATTAGTATTAGTAGTTTTTGGGGTTCCTATATATTACGTGTGCTTATAAATAGAAAACTATGTTAGAACAAGCTCCAGGAAAGCTAGCTTAAAATTTTCAAATACTATTTAAATATAGGTTCTCATCCAAGGATTCCAGGTACACCTAACCGAAAATGGTGTCTGAAAATTTCGACAGGAAACTGAAAATATACACGGATACATTTACAATACGGTATCCGTTAACCGCGAATCCTATTCAGTATTGATCAGCAATTTAAACATATGCGGCAACAATTTTACCCGCCTTTTATTTTCCTCCATGATACCGCCATTTTTGAACGGGTAATAATAAAACCCAAATTTTGTATATTAAAATTTAAAACCAAATATTTTAATAAGTTATATATGTTTACTGTAAAAATATTATTATTATCTAAACGTAATTGTTGATAAATTCTGAGATCAATGGAATTTCAAAGTCATATTTAGTTTTGTATACTGCTTTACAGACGAGCTAAAAATAAATGAAGTCTGTTATATTCTTACCTTTTATTTATTATGATGTTTTATGCTCCTAACGCCTGTTTGCCTGTTATAGGCAGAAAACATTGCAGTAACAATGAGAAAAAATCAGCGTTAACTCACCCAGGCTTGCTGAGGTCTTGCTGCATCTCATAGGAGATGTTGAGGCCGCCCCAAGTACTGCGGCCGGGGACACTGTGCGGCGAATGTCCCAGCATGTTGGGATCCATGGCCGACTACGACAAATGTAAAAATATAATGTGTTTTGAATCCATCCGTCACATGTTATAATAATTCTACATGAATTTTAATTTAGCTTAGTACTTTCCATAAACAGTACAATAATTAAAACCGATTGTAAGTTTAATGATAACTTGAGCAATTATTATACTTTTGGAATACAATTTATTTTTACCCTCAAACATACATTCCCGACATAGATAGATAGATATTATATTACAAAAAAAACAAAATCTTTCAATAAAATTCAAGCAACATCAAAATATGAAACGTAAATAAATGTTATCTACACTAGTAGCAGTATTGGACAACAGACATCAAAACTCTGCGTGTGGGCACAATTATATTATAGACGTAGTGAAAAATATGTCTGTGACGTTGCCTAGTATAAATATTTTAATTACCTCGCTATAATTAATCAAATGTCATTACAACTTAAAATAACATGATATATTATAAACACTAGACAAAACACACAAAAATCGCGTGTATAACATGTCAATATGGTTTTATTTTTCTTTGCTGTTGCTTGTGATATCTCTACTGATACGCTGATGAATATACTAACTTGGCTTCGCCTTCTTCTCCAAGTCGTTTTTCGGTTCATAGTACTCACAGGAAACATCTTATTATACCAATAAACCAAATACTGAAATAGTGATTTAGCTAAATTTAAAAATCTGTATAATTCGCGCGCATTTCGAACGTGAAAGATAAGAAGGGCGGAATGAAAATGATAGATCAATATAGACATGAGACAAAATAATTAATATTCTATGTACGATTTTTTAAATTTTGTTATCACGTTATATAGCATGTTAATATATTTAATATTCATATTTCCTATGCATTTTTCGAAATATAAGAATTGTTTTGATATGAAAACCGGCATTGTTACAAAATACTATACAAATTCACAAGGACATTCACCAAAAACTTGTATTATAATAAATCAGAGTAAATGAACAATTAAATTTGGCACTCTCATTGTCACGTCTTTAAATTAGAAATCATTATTAGCTAATTCCAAATCATACGTATTATCATGTAAAAATAAGTATCTCGACCTAATCGTTTTTATGACACAAAAAGTATGTAATATTATTCAACTGAGACATGCAAGTAATTACAGAGACAATAAAAAGCTTGTTATTTTATTAACACATGCGTGCGTGTGCCGTGCATATGTTACTATACTACTGATTAAATTAACAAAACTGTTGAATTAGGCATCAATTAAGGCATACTCAGAAACCTAATCACCTCGTTATTCGATAGCGTAAGCTGGAGGTGTGCATGTCAATGTATAAAATATACAATTTACTCACTACTAATGTCGACAAATGAAATTCAATTTACCGACGAGATAAAACGGTTCACTATCGCGAGTTTTATCCGTAGTGATCTATCATTTCCAGTTTGTGCCACACTGGGCGATAATATAACAGTGGGTCACCCCTCCGTCAGCAGATGTTGCCAAAGCTGCTGATGGAACGCGACTGAACTGAATGGCCGCCGATCGCCGATATAGACTCGTGGGGAAGACACATGGCAATGTGGTTAAGCATAGCGTTCGCTTGGGGCAGGTAGTTGAGGGGTTGGGGTGCAGGTACAAAAATCGCAACATTTAAGTTCGCCTAGGGTTCAAGAGATAAAGTTTGGGGGTTCTCGGAAGAAATATTTTTATGACACTCCTACATCCAGCGCTATGCTGATTCAATATAACATCAAAATAAAATACAAAATTCATAAAGCGCGCGCGCAAAATACGAAAAAATATACTTAATGCTTTAAGAGAACTTTGTGTTTAGAAGAGATATGGTTTCTTTATGTGTCTCATTACATCCGGTCCAAACAAATGAAACGAGTCAATTGATTGACAGTAGTATGAACGGAATCCAACTGACTTTACCGAGGAAAGTAATCTGGCCATAAAGTAGTAAAAATAAGTAAATTATCTTTACATTTATTTTAAAAATTGTCTACTAATAATAGACGTCGAGATCACGGCAATAATAATGATGGTTTCTTTAATATTGGAGATGCATGAATTGTACTCTCACCAAAATTACTATACCAGAGGAATTGTACATTTTGAATTATGTCCGAAAACGAAATGGTACGATCGTCGAATAGCTTGGGATTCATAAACTCTTCACTCTGTTACGAATAACCAGTTAATAATACTGTATTATGTAAATCATACAATATAAAAAAATATTCATAGTTATAAGCTGGGGAGAAATTTATTATGGCTGTACGAAACTAATACTAGGTCGTTGTACGAATTAAATACACATAAAAGTGATATCAAATAACACAAAGTATTAGTTATGTATAATTGTTTTATAACTGATTTACGTGTTTTAAATTAATCAATCTTGCAGTGATTTGTGAGATGAGTGATGATAGCCTAGACGAAGCGGCTGGCAAAATACGATATATATATGCTGTACGAAATTAAAAACGAAAAAATCAATAATTTAATTTTGATGTGCTAAAAAAGCGGCATCTATTAAGAGTCACGATAAAATGCGGTAACAAAAAATTGTTAACTCGCAACTACTAACTCATTGTCATGTTACTCGTAGACTATTCGTTGATGCACTTCCGTATCAAGTTGTCAGAAGTTTGTTGCAAAGCTGAATGAATATAACACACGTTAGTAACAAAACAGTGAATTTACAAAGAAATAAAATTACTATTTATAAATGTTCATATAAAATATGGAAAAAAATCATAAATATAATACTAATATTATAAAGAGAGTGTGAATTTTGTGAGTTTGTGTATACGTGGAGAGTATATTTCCAGAATTACAACACCGATTTGTAAAAGCCTTTCACCATTTGTTGAATATAATTTGGTCTCTATCTCTCTGAATGCGATAAAACGGGTTTTGACATGGTAGATACAATTGATTAGCGAAAAAGGTTTAGGTATCATGAACAGGACATTGAGAAAAAATTATATAAGCCTAATTATTATTCTGTGAATGCAAAAATCAAGGTTTTCGACATAAAACAATTGGAAAAAATAAATATTTATTATCCCCGAAATTGTTACTAATAATGTTTTAAGATAAAAAATTAACATCATAAAGGCATGTAAGATAAACAACATTGTGATTTTCAAACTGGAGAGGGAGTTTGGCTGGAGTAGATTATTTGCGGTGCACGCTCATAAAGCAACTTTGTAACATGTTACCATATTTTCACATATAGTTTTCTGGAACTTTGTGTATCTATTTAAATGGGCGTTAATCTCTGCAATACAGTTTATACTATGCATTATAATTGTTTTTACTCGCATTTCTGTAATCTTGTATCTTTGTGTTACAAAATAATCATTTTTATTACTAAAAAGAAATGTCAAGTAAAAGTTTCTTTATGTTATTTGAAAATTACAAATAATTATGCTTCTGTATTTAATGAAATCTTAATTGCAATCAAATTAAATTCGATAGAATAAATATTTTATTTATTTTTATAAGTATGGACGACTAGACTTTTATATAATAATAGCTACCTACTACCTAAATAAAATTTTATCTTCACTTCATACATATAAATGTAAAAAATGAAGTAATAGGCTAGAACATATACCTACCATGTCTATGGTTACTCATCTGGATTATCTATGGCAATCGGGTCACCTAGCCGAAGTCAATGTCGATTTACTGCTAATTTATTTAAGCAAGTGCTTCTGATTATTTCCGTACATCTGATCATAAATATGCATCAAACATTTTATAGACTAAACAGAGGTAGGCAAAGTATAGGTTACATTATAATCCATAGAGAAGGAGGAGGTTCTTTTTAAAGAGGTTATATTTAAACCTCTAGATTATTTGAAATCAATTAAAAAAGAATGAACATCAGCTAGACCTTGAGGTTGCGTTTTGAAAGAATAATAAGTTTCTATTCCTATTTAATACATGATTTGTGATCTGTGAACTTCACTCTTAGTATTTAATGATTTCGAACGGCTGTCAAGATATTGAAAAGAGCAGATAAAGGATCATAAATACTACTAATTAATTTACACAAAAAATAAGTACTAATATATAATCATAACTTCAATAAACAGTATGATTGACTCAATCATACGTACACTATAAATTGTCTTGTATTGTCAATAATAAATAACTTCATCAAAGATAAATCAGATCAATCATGAGCAATCAACGAAAAAGCCACATGAAGCCAATTCAAAAGCTATCTCGATTTAATTTATATATTTTGGTCGACGTCAAAAAATTGGTAAATATTCTTTAATAACCATTTTTCCTCAAAGCCTCATTCACAATAAAGTAAAATTAGTCCTCCTTATTACCGTTATTCACATACGCTATATATACAAAATTATTTTCGTATCATGCTTTGTGTACCATGGTGTTTCTGATTTGGTATTTTGTATAAGAATAATATTATTCCGCTCGATGAAATTTTAGAACAGCTCCGATTTATTTTGTAATATTATTTGGATGCCACTGCTACTGGCGGTGTAACGGATGTTAAACTAAAACTGTCGTTGTAAAACTGAATTTTATATTTTCTTCAATAGTGGCAAGCATAATATACACGACGCTATTATTTGGGTGTCAAAGATTTATATTTTTAATAAGAGTATGTCGCGTGTTAAAACATTTTATGTTATAATATATGTATGACATTTTGGTAGCAACAAATTATGTATTACTTTAGCACGAGCGGATTCAGGAATCGGCATTTCATTTCGTCATTAGAAGAACGCTTTTTATTACTACACTTTTCAAGAGAAAAGCACTCAACAACAGAAAATAAAATTGTAAGCATTTTTTCTTATATTCAAAATGTGTTTTTCACTTAGAGATTAATACCAAATATGCCGTTTCTAAGTGGCATTGGTTAAAAAATATCACGAATTAACCAAGAGAGATAGATATACGATAATACCCACTGTATTACACGCGTTAAATTCGCTGTTCTGTTTCTTCTGCCACACTGCCAGATCTGCACTATATGTTATTATGTACTTCGTATATTCAAATGTTACCTTATATTACTAAATAAGACGGCAGTACACATTCTAATTTATATAATTCACTGACCTGCTTGGGCAGTTGATGGAAAATGTGCGGCAAAGGTCCAGTAGTAGCCATGTCCACTGCTGTAGGTACCTGTCAGAGATATAATAACGTAATTTCTGTACGCCACTACAGTAATATCACGTTCATGAGTATCAAAAAATCCTGGTCAGATAATTATATGTATGTCCAGCGTGAATTTTTTTTTGTGTAATTCATGTTAAACTATTCATGTTAGAATATATACATCAATGGTTGATATGATTGTACATATTGTTAATAGACACTTTAAACTATAACTTTAACATATACGTACATGATATTCAAACATTCATATAATAATATTATCCAATATATTTATAATGAGTTTATGCTTTACATTTATTTCACTTCAAAGTAATGAATGGAATATATTATTTATGGTACAGAAGATTAAACAGTAAAAAAAATATTATGAATAGTTTATAGTATCAATCACTGGACCGCGCATATATGTCTACACAATACTAAAAAGCGTTGTTAGTGTCAATAAACTTACATATAATGTAAAGCAGTATACTTGGGTGTGTACAGACCACGAGCTCAGCAAATGAATAGCAACATTGATTTTATATTCACATCAGATACCATATTAAGCGCGAGTCAAGAACAATAACTATCTCGCAGCGCCACTCAAGGAAACGAGTCCAGAACGACAAGTAGTTCTAAGAACACAATTGCGAAGCGTCCAACAGACTCTCCTTAGTTTAACGCATCACCGTTTATTACACACTGTGGTCGTATTAAAAACACTGTCCGACATTGTTTTAACCATAAAGTGTCAGTCGTGCTTGTATATTAATAATTTAGAAATATCAGTTCAATACAAGATTATGTTAGCAAAATAATGCCTCTATCAATATCTACTGAGTGGTCTGAAGCAGGATAGTGGTATGTACACCCATATAATGAACCTGTGAGTGGGCGGTGAGGTTCAGGCCGTGGCTGGTGGAGGGCAAAGGCACCGACACGAGCAGCGAGGGCGGCAGCTCACGTTCTCCTTTCCCGTTCTACACAACCCGTCGTATCGTATTAGTAAGCTCGCTGTACAACTATAGCGCTAGTTAGATACCCTTCATTACATAAGACATCTGACCGTAACGCTAACGCAACGAACATACGCGACGGTAAAAAGACATGTTATTCCTTCAACTACATTTTTGATACAAAAAAAAACTCAATAACGCCATACATTTCTAATAACTTTTCGTGTTATACACATGCTAAACGTTCATTCAACAGACTGTTAAAATACCTTTTCACCGTCGTTAAATATGTGTAGCAACATCGAAAAGCCAATGTTGAAATTTAAGTTTTTATATTTATAATGTGCATAGAAAATATCTATGTAAATTATCACTATTTAAATTATATATGAATTTTTTGATAACGCCACTGGCTTCTATTTTTGAATTTTATAAGATCTTTCAAGTTTCAGCGAGTTAAGAAAAACTTAATGGGTGGGCAATAGAAATCGAATGGCTGCGACTGTGAAGATACGGTGGAGTGCCAAGTCATTCATTTATTCGAGATTAAACTAAAGCTGCAGGGCACGGTTCTCTCACCTCATAATTAAAAGCGTCTAGTGTCTAGTTCACCGCGCTGCTCCAGTGCGGATTGGCAGTGTGGTTAGTGATTAACTCAAGTATCAGAAGATCGTATGTCGTCCAAAGGCCTTCCTCCCAACGTCGACTCTACCTCTGCTATCTAACGATAAAAACTAAGACCGACGGCTTAACGTGCCCTCCGATCACCCATACACCTAGCGACCGCACCCGCAATTTTATATGTGAACTGTATGCGCTTGATGTAATATTATGTTAATATATTTCGTACAATATACTTAATAATTTTTCAATACTTGCATATCCATTATTTAAGCAGCCAAATTTCATAACGTACCATAAATGACGTTCGATGAACACTAAACATATAACAAACACAGCATTATGAAAAATGATAATGACGACGGCATGCAGTCGATTTTATAAAATTAAAGACATGCTCGGATAGGTTGAAAGTATTTTTGTTAAGAGACACAAACGAGTTTTAAACTTTTTAGATTTAAATATGTTCTTAGCTTATTCATATGAGTGCTTGCAAAGCGAAACTCTAGTTCCTAGCCAAAGCCTGGTTATTCCGTTATTATATATTATTAATTATGTGACAGTGAAAAGAAACTGTACGGCAATTCGACAGATTTGACTTGCAAAACAATTTGATACAGGATCTAGTTACCAATTGTTCACGATCAAATTACCGAACCATATGTAAAAGTACCGTTATGGCAGTGAATCACTTTTTGAACGTGTCTATAATTTAAAAAAAAAATTACGTACAAAAAATTTATTCACAACTTATTTGTAGTTCACGTTAGTTTAGTCACATAAAAGTAACAGCAAGGACAGTTATTGGTAATTATAATTTGCTAGTAAACAGCTTTCGTGTCAACTGTGAAACAAACATCACCTTTATATATCGTGTCCGCACCAAAACATTATCACTCATTTACAGAATTCGTCCAAATAGATATAGAGTAGAGTTTGTACAAAGAATATATATCCGGTCTGACCACGTGGCAAACTAAAACCACCGAATAGATTTGGATTATACTTGGCATTTTAGTAGCTTATGTTATGGATAATGATCCACGATAATGGAAGAAGTTTTATTGTGTTCCAGGAAATGGACTTATTCCTGTGGGAAAAAAGTTACAGCTTCGCCGCAGCTATTTACAATCTATACTACTATATAAATCTGATGAGCCTCTCTGTCTGTACATTCCACTTTATTGTAAAATTTTATGTTAAATATTCCTTTTATGACTCACTGACAACAATTTGACCATTTGAAAATGTTTTTCCGTCTGTTTGTATGACCTGTTATAACTCCAGAACAGTTGGATCGATCTTAATGAAAATTGGTATATTAGTGAAACACGTGATTGCACATATCAAGGCATTTTTTTATAATGTATATTCGGTATCGATTTAATTCGAAATTAGACACATATTTATTTATAACAATAACCACAAAAAATGCTTTAAGTTTTATTCACTAATCTCTTAACAGAACTTCCATTTTAACTTTAACTTATTATGCAGGAACAAATTCATTTCCATAAAAAAAAGCTACGTGGTCTTTCATATTATCCATGATCCTTGCAATTGTTCCAAGATATCAATATAAAACACAAAAACATGAGTACCCGTTACAGTTCAAATTAAAAATGGCCAATCACGTCGAAGTAACTGATTGAAATATGTACCTATTAAATAAACTATTCAATAGACGAGTTATAACTCAAATATTAAGCATACATTTTAAAAATTACATAATCATTCATGACGTCATGACGACTCCGTAGCCCAGTTGGTAGTGACCCTGCCTGCCGAGCGAGGGGTCCCGGGTTCCATTCCCGGCCGGGGCAAACATTTATGTGACAGATAAATGTTTATTCTCGGGTCATGGGTGTTTGTAATATCATATTTGTGTTTGTCCACGCCACGCGAACACAGGGAATCGTAGTGCGGGGGTGTGAGTGTGAAAACGTTTATTTATTTATTTATTGATAAAATTTAACATGTTATCATATATTAAGATTATAAATAGCCAATAACGGAAAGCATCCTTTCGAAGAAAAGGTACGTGACATTGAAAAGAACATACGTACCCAAAGGGGTAAACACGTCGCAAACGGCAAAGGATGAAGGCACTAAATTAATTGAATGCATCAACAAATAAACAGTACTTTCGGAGCGAATATTACAACGTGTGATATTTAACAACACTTGTATGACATTCTTTGCATTAGTATTTAGAAGAATAAAGTATTAATATCCTTTGATAACATTTACTACATTCAGGGAAAGGTTACATACAAAACATTCCGATAAAGATTTGTTTACTTCATAAATAAATTTTATGATGCTGGACACACATTAGGGAACATCACACAGAATATAACACTAATTAATGACCGAAAAACAAAATAAGCGTACTGAATTTAATATGATCATTGTAACTATACGCATGTTCTGCCTGAAGAGTATGCAAGTATCATGAAATTTTTTTAACAATTTGTAAAGCACGTTTGCAAAGAATAATAACGTATTTATAATTTTTCGTCAAAACGACAACAAAAGCTGTATTTATTTGAAAAAAGCCTTACCAAAACTTTTAGCCATAGCTTTTCTATGACACTAGAGACCTATAGCCAAAGCCAATAAATATTTCTTTTCAACAATTCAAAAAATATATAAACTCGGCACACAAATATAATAATGTCTAGAACTTAATTCTAGCCTGTGATAAACAAAATAACAGTAACAGTGTAACTGAATGTTCGCGTTCTTAATGAGCTTTTATTTATATGGTAAGGTCAGTAACAATTAAATAAGTGACCTACTTTCTAGCAATTATCATTCTGCTTTAAAGAAATTATTTAAGCGTGTTGGCAAGAAAGTAAAAAGAACATTCAAAGCTTGGTCTGTATCATATTTCAAAGAAACCTTACCACATAATCGTACGTGTTTTGTAAAACACTAAAGACCTAAAAAGCAAATATTCATCATAAACGGTTTTAAGCATTCAAAGAGCATAATATAATTTAAATTTCATGTAATCGCGATAAACTATGGCACAAGTATTACTAAAGATATGATAGTACGAATAATATCATACTGAATTTTTTTGTTTGGCAAAAGCGGTACGTTAGTTAATATTAATAGAAATTCTAAGAAATCATTCGATCCGTAACATTAATGAATGTTTAACGAAAGTGACTCACAAAGTTCTGCGTTCTTTAACTAAATAGTAATTAAACGAAATATAAGTTCAAATGTTTTGAAAGTCTTTGCTTGTAAAAATGTCATTGCTTTCCGAACAACCCAGTACTATGCCAATGTCACACTGACAGAACCAAAACACTATTTGAACTTAAAGTAATATCAAAACTTATTGAGATCCTTTCGAAAACTATTTTTGAGACTTAGTAAAGTAATTTAAATCCATTCATTCCTTAATTATACGATTAAGACACTAAAACCAATCACCAATGCCTTGCCGATCCGGAATGATGCGAGGATGTTGGGGGAGGGGATTTGTGTTCATTTGAAGCAATTTTTGAAAATTGTAATAAATTCCGTCACTGCTTTAATTTCAAACATTGCTCACAGTTCAGCCATTCTAACAATGTTTGCAGTATTATATATTCAATGTAAAAAAAATTCTATCTCAATCACTTATCATGTCTCATCATCTATTTCCTACCATCGTAATCACTATTGAGATACTAACCTGTGGTTGCGACGGTGATCGAATATGTGTTATTGTGTTTAGTCCGCTCGGGCCCGGCATGGGACTTGGCAGGTGCCTGAGAAAAAAAAAACTTATTATAAAACAGATACAGATAATATAGCGCACCCTTACAATGAAAGTGACCTACCTCAAAATTCCTGAAATTCCAGATTTTACTAAAAATTTACTTAAAAAAGCCTACTCTAAAATCCCATGGTGAAAAAGAGCCCGAATTTATGAGTGAGAAAGGGAAAAAGGGAAAGCTCATACATCAGTCTTCTAAAATTTACTCAAGACCATACATTTTTGAAAACTTTCTTCGTCATTTCCCATAAATTGCAATTTTTGAGTTAAGTCCCTTTCATTCTAAGGGTGCGATTATGTACATATTGCTTGTTACAACTTCAACTACTACTACTACTACTAGTAGTAGTTGCTACTAGTACTGCTTGCAGCTCGCCTCGACTTTTCTCGGCTTGAAAATATCAATTGTATGTTCATGATCTTTTAAATACTAGTAGTCAACTGTCCCTTCTAACATCAGAACGGGTGGCAGGAGCTCCATCCTCGAGTTCATTCCAACCTCCACTGCTCGTATTACATCCTGCTGAACAACAGAGGTAATGTCACCAGGTCGTTGATATGTGTTTGACATGTTCCAGTAGCAGTATCAAGCAGGATCCTCACTTCATTCTGAACCGGTAACACATTGATGATAACAGACAGGTTAGGGTGGTCGGTCCGGGTTGCATCTCTTTTACATCTCGGAATAATATGTCTATGATGCGAACCCCGTTCTGTACCTGGGACTCGGTTGTGATGCAGGACTGTGGGCGGCCGGCGGTGGAGGCGGCGGC
>PDGT01000018.1:2009293-2082904 GCA_003671415.1 Megathymus violae
GTGGGGGCGCAGGGCTCACGCTAGAGAAGTGCGCCGGCGTCGGAGGATTTTCCGAACCGTCTGTCTTCGCCTGCACGATATTAAGTAATTAATAATGTTCAACTATTCGTCGGTGTTCCCGCCTTCTTACAATGTGGGAGTTCCGTACAGGTTTAAACTTTTGTAATTACCATGTGTTGTTTAAAAGATGTGCTGAGGAGTATTTTTCGCCTTTTCTTCTCCTCATTGTTAAAGCACCTTTTCGAAACGGTGGTACGGGCAAAAAATGACGTCCATAAGTGTATTTACAGAATACTTATACGATTAAATGATTTTGAATTTGAATATGAATTTCGACATTTCAACGCGGTTAGCAAACGTGCAAAATTATATTAGAAGTGTACATATTTTTCCAATGTGTTCACCCTCAAGATTCGTTCATGAACTTTGTTATATTAACGCCATTTGAGTGAACTTTTTTAAATGTCTATAAAGGAATGACATAACTACAGTCAGTTTTTATAGGCTTATTATATTACACATATACAGTTGGTTCGATATATAAGAAAAAGCTGCTTCGAAATTAAATACCTTTACATGAAATAAATTTATTCAAAAATTAAAATATTATAAAAAACATATGCATTTTTAAATATGAGGACGAAAACTTACATTTCGAATACCCAGATGGTTCTTAAATGGTAGAGACGCCAAAAATAAATGAATGATGTACCTATATTGTGTAAAATGATTACTCGAATGATGTTTTCATATATTTAACGATTAAAAAAGGTAATTACTACATAACATTTAAGAGCCGTTTCATAGTTATATTATATTAAAGAACATTGTTTAACCAGTTTCGCCAGGTCAACGTTGTTAGTCAATGCTGTTGTGAACGTATGTGTTGTGAATGTTATTAATTTCGAATAATACGATTTTTTAATAATAATAATAAAGAAGTACATAAACGATTCAACACATAATCAGAGTTGGCAGCACCGCATGACAGCAACGATGCCAACGATACGGTGCAACGAGTTTGATGCGTTTCGTCGTCTTTTTCAAAGTACTTGTTACGGGTGCTCTGCTATTTGCATTTTAATAACTTCGCCGTCTGGATTTGTGTTTGCTTTGCGATTTGGATCGTAGTATTCTCTGGATGGTATGCTATTTAAGGTTTTTTTCTGCATTGGTCATATTAAAAGCTTGTAAGTAAATTTATATTTCTAAAATTGTTGCAACTTTGTGAATGTTATGTATAGGTATTTACATATTGTTAAAGTTAATTGTGTTTAATAAAAGTGAAAATATGCTTGATTGTCAAAGAAAAAAGATTAACCTTTAATACGTTTCAGTAAAGCTATTATCAGCTTAGTTTTCAACTGTAAGTACCACTTCTGGCGCATCGCTAAACTCAGTGCATATAATTACATTATTCACACTAATTTTCGGTGTATGATAATAGAATCTAAAAAATAATAATGTATAATAATAACAATAATAATTTTGTATTATATTTTTGAAGTACCTAAACGATTAAGTATGAACGGGCTTCCGAAGTTATACCTAAATAGTGTCCTTGGGCATTTTGTGCTTTCACGTTATAACTAATGTCAAGCCGATAACATTATTTTAAACTACTCCTCCACAATTGGTAGTAAGCAATAATGATATTACTGCTGCGAATTAAATTTCATAGAATATGAGCGCTATTGATAACCACCCTTGAAGGATACTTGCGAAAGCTTTCGACAAAATGGTACAGTACTTATTATATATTATACGATGCAGCTTGGCGGTATTTTATATAATGCATCAACTGAACCAACTCCGCATGTAATATATAACATTTAAAAAAAGTTTCTATTTAAACAACCGGCAACAGTCGTTGCAACTATACACATGTAGTTACATCTAATTGCGACATACAACAACGTTACTTGACATTGACGTTACTTATTTAAGTCAATAATTGTCATTTTTATTTTACTTGAACGCTTCATGAAATTGTGTATTCATCTATGGTGGTATATGACGGTGTTATGTTTAGGAAGGAACAGAAAGTCCAAGCAAAGAAGTTAGGAGAGGTTTATTCACTTGTCACAAACAGAAACACGCACACAGTAGTCACATAACATAGACACACAAAAGAAAGAAGGAATTAAAGTACACACCAAGCACAATGATTACATTAAAACTACAAAACAATAATATGCGCGCAAGCGGACGGCGATAAGGCGGTAGGTGACACGGGCTTCACGGCAAGTCAATATGTACCGACTGGCGGGGCGGACCGTCAGCGGTCAGCCCGTGAGTATTTAATAAGAACAATACCCGTCCGAGCGGCGGATTTCCAATATCAGGTGTTTATATTATCCTGTCAAACTATATGAGTTGGCTACACATCAATCGAAACACGGCATATTGAATGAAGTATGCAGTACGAACCTTTTTAATAATCTTATCGAATGCTTCCATATGTACGTCAGATGGCGGGAGAGATGCGGCGTTCTCCCACGTGTTGTTGGTATTAGCTGGCGGTGGAACGTTGGGTTCGCTCTGCTATAAAACAGAACAATCGTTAAAAAAAACTATATATAATTAAAGTCATCTTTTTATGTAAACTTCGTTTTGGTGCTATTGGCGTTTTGCTTTAAAAGTAAATAATACCACTCTTACTCGTAACAATTTGAACTGGCTACGGTCTACGTTTCGTGATATCGGTAGCAACTTTAAACGGTTTAAACTTACGACAGGCACAGGCGACGTGGTCGCGTAATCAACGGGCGCGGTGTGCGTATTGGCCGCCGACACAGCCTTCCTTTTTTTCGTTTGTTTCGTCTCCATCAAATCAGTGTTTGTGATCACCGATTCGTACGGCGCCGCTTTGGGTGGTGCCTGCACTACTGAAGTGCTGTATGGAATAAAACAAGTTCACTGTGAATTCGTAATGCTAAAAGTTCGATGGACAAAGCACTTTTTGATATTAAAGCTATAATAAAAAAATATGTTTAACATGTGTTCTGATGTTTTTAAACATTGCGAGTTATGCAAGGAGAAAATTTCATGCGATTTAAGAAAATACAATGTTATATTACATGTTAGTTTGATTTACTAGCATCCCTAAATTTATCGATTACAGCCTCCATGTCACGATCAGTCAAGTTAATTATGCAGTGAACGAAGCCAAGTTAATTGTTGCGGCATGCCTACCACTCCTTGATTGCGGTCGGTGACGGTTCAGGTTTTGCCAACTCTAACTTACCTTGGAGGTGCGGCTGTGATAGTAGTCACGGCCGCCCAAGCGACACCCGCCACGGTGCTGTGTTCCCGGTTGAAAAAACAAATACGTCAACACTCTATACATTTCCAAAATGTAATTTTAAAACATAAACGTGCTTCCAAAAATCAAACGATTTTGTCTCAATATATAGAAATTGTTGCTCAATATTGTTTCATTAACAAGTCGATTTTTTACGTCATAATAGAAACGTCTTGCAAATATTTTCAACAATTGTATTGTTACTTAGAAGCGAGGGAAACCAAATTATATTACGTATTAATTGGTTAAGAAAACTCTTTAACTAGTGATAACAGCAACAGTAAATCAAAACGCACGGTCCCTAGGAACATTTAAGCGAGTATGGTGCTAGTACACCACTAGATATTAACAATATGCGGCTTTACATAACTGAACTTCCTTCATTAAATGCCATGTATATAAGTTAGGTATAGCAGGAAGGTATCAAATCGCAGACACCGGATAGAACAATGTTGAAAAGTACACAGCGACAATACCGATGCAATATTGGCCGCTATAACTATTTTGTACCAAACTTTAAAGCCACAATATGGTCTAAGAAACACCATTTCCAGATAGCGAAACTAGCAAGCAGCTACGGATACACATTTTTACTCGTACTCGTTATTATTCAATCTATTTGTCGACTGATCTTGACTAATGTAGCCGCATTATGGCGATGAACTTACGAAATCTTACTCACAATTTTTAGGTGTAGTGGGAACGCTATTGAAAACCGCATTGAATTTATCTTGCTAATAATTTGTCTAATTTATGTTCAAATTGAAACGGATCGACCTACCGCCATATCGCACAGATTCCGCGGTTACCCTAACTTACCTCGTCGCGACTGTACTGTCTGTAGTTACTGTCGCCGACGTAGTTGTCTCCGTGGAGCTGTGGTTCCGGATGGAGTTAAAAAAAATAAAAAAGCGCTAATTAACACACGGTTCGCTTTGTTTAACTAACGAATTTATACAAGTAAATTGTGATTATTCAGGACACACACGAAGAACATCCGTTGTTGATTTGTATGTAAATTTATTTACAGTACAGGCGCCTTAAAAGATTTTCATGTGAGTAAAATTAAAAATTAATTTAATTTTATGTAAAAAAAAAGAATAATTTAGGGGGCTTAATATGTTTTGGTTTAAAATGTGTTCGCATCGTTAGAGGCCGTCAGACTTACGAAGGTAGGTTTAAGAGCGGCCTGAGCCAAACTTACCTCACGGGCGCAGTGGTGATATCAGGCACGAGCGCTGATATATCTGTCTCCGGAGCGCTAGTTTCAGATAGGTTAAAAAATAAGTGTTTAAATTGCCAATTAAAACATTTTTTTAGTATTTTATCATTTTACAATTTTGCAGTTTATCAATTACCGTTTTTTAGAATTGCAGTTTACATTATGAATGGTCGATGACATGAAAAGCATAAAAACAGAAGCACAGTTTAAAACACAAATTATAAGTCGGATAAATGTACGATTAATGTGAATATGATATCCAAATATATTTAGTACTTATGATATTGTACTTTCGTGACCGTGCGGTGAACCTACACATCACATCGGTGTAACCAATTGATCTCACGCCAGGCTAGATAAATGATAATGCCTGAGGAGCGACTGAACTCCAATTGTTTAATTTCAGTACTTATAATTGGGGGTCCCGTAAGTAAGTCGATGAGGGAGTAGTTACCTACAGCGACTTAATTTTAAATTAAATTAATATGTAGCAATTCTTATACTACGCATAGAAATAATTACAAACTAGAAAAAACATGTTCATGCTGTTATTTAAAACAATTAGGAAACCTGTTTTAAAATGACACTCAAGAGTAATTATCGACAATATTCAACGTATATATATGAAACGTAAATATATATCAACGACAAAATAGTTCAGCGCCATTTTATTTTCTTCTTTCTATTAAGAGTGTTTATCAATGAAAAAAAATTAAAACAGTACGTTATCTAATAATTACGGTCGAAATCAGACCAATTGGTTACACTAGTTAAATTTAAAAAGTCATGTTGTGCAATTTTAAATGATAAAATGGGCAAGGATATTTGAAACAATGAGATATTTACTTATGAATAAAAGTATATATTTACTAAAATAAATGCTGAATATGCATTTCTTCAACTATTTATTCACAACTTACATCTTTTAGTAAAGTTTCTTAATTTTTTCACGCCCTGTGCATAATCTTTTAAATAATAATAAATTATTTACATGAAAAAATCCCCACGCTTCACATAACCAATACCCCACTAGGTCATCAACAATCCTTTCATTCACCACTCACGGAACACCCTATACATGCAAGCGGTACGAAAATATCAATAGCGAGATTCAGGAATATGGCAACTTGACTGCTTACATAAATAACAGTAGAAAGTTGCCACAATGACACCGCAGTAATCTTGCTATTTTTAACGAATTCAAACCCGAACAGTTCCATTAATAATTGATCATGTTATGTTTACCTTTCTATTGGAGGCATTGAATCTGTGATATCTGTGATAGTGGAAATAGTTTCCGGCGTATCTATGTCCAGAGCGCTGCGATTCCAATTGGGTTAGAAATAAAAAAAAGAGTATTAAGCGCAAACAAAATAAATCATTTTGCCGTGAATTGAGATTATTAACTTAACCGAATCAGATACATATGAATGAAGTTATAACAGATTGAGGTCTAATTTGAACAACTCAAGTTTTACTCTATATCGGGTTTCATAGGGAACGGCTATATCTCTGCCACTGTATCAGTGTTTTATTGGAGTGGCTTTTGTATATATACGTTAGGAGTTACATTTGACCTAACTTACCTCGCCTGCTCACTCACTACTTCGACAGTAGGGACAGTTGGCGTCGTAACTGTCTCCGGAGAGCTGCGATTCCGATTGAATAAAAGAATATTTAAAAGACTAAGCGCAAAACAAGACATCTTTCAGAAAATATTCGACCAAGAAACGTGGATCACATAGCGTGGTAATTAATTAGCAAAAGGAAATTTTAGAGTAAATTAAACGTTTAGGTTACATTAAAATGTAAAGGACAAGTGGTCATCAATGGCCTAACTTACCACGCTGGAGCAGGTATGACAGTGGACACAGATGTCAACGCGATTGGCTCCATCGAGCTGCTTTTCCAGGGGAGGTTAAAAAGATAACGTTAACAAGATATTAAGCGCCAAGGAAGAAAAGAATGCCCCCCCCCCCTCGACCCTAAATTTAAGTTAAGTCGCAAATTCGTATATCGTGTTCGCATCACGCTTACGAAATCTACAGCGAGTAGCAAAGCAAACTAAATAATTTATATTATTTTGAATTTATAGGAAATATATTTAGATTCAGAATGATTAAATGACAAATGAATGAATGATGCAAGTGTATTTGACGGAGGTAAATTAACAATATTTAAACCAGTTAATGTCTTATTATGCTATTAATTTTAAATGTGCAAAGATAAATTGTTAAAAAACTTCATTACATTATTTAGTATAATTAACGACAGAATGATTTTTAAACCTGTATGTTGAAACGACACGAATTGAAAACAATATTCGTTATTATTCGTTATAATTCGTTATTAACTATACCTAAAGACATTCCATATTTGTCTCCGTGGTCGTACTAGCCCCAATAAACAATGCACTTACCTCTCTGTAGCAGCAGTGATAGGGGAGACAGAATCCGTCGTAATCGTCTCCATCGGGCTGCTCATCCGTTTTGGGTTAAACAAAAGAACGTTAACAGCCAATTAGGTATAGCTTTTTAAATTTGGAATAATTAGTAGATCCATCAGGCATAGAAAACCAACAGCGAACAGTGTAATTTTAGAAAGCTTTCACCAATACCGAGTAGGTGACATTTCTTTATACGATTGTATCAAGCAAATTCCCTCTACGGCATCCCGGTTTCATAGCTCTAATTATCTACTGAGTTAAACCATGCTGTGCATGCTAACGTCATGTCTATTGCGGCACTTACCTCGCTGGAGCCGTCGTAATCGTGGACACGGTCACCGGCGTGGGCGTCTCGACCGAGCTGTTGTTCGAGTGGAGAGTTAAAAAAAAAAAG
The DNA here is from genome assembly GCA_003671415.1 of Megathymus violae. Taxonomy (NCBI): domain Eukaryota; kingdom Metazoa; phylum Arthropoda; class Insecta; order Lepidoptera; family Hesperiidae; genus Megathymus; species Megathymus violae. The sequence goes on from PDGT01000018.1 coordinate 2,016,660, forward strand.
TTTAGAAAAACCAATTGCTTCTTTCGAAAGTAAATCTATTTAATATTTAGCACGATCGAACCGGTGACGGCATTCACTTCGAACAAAATTGAGAACTACCATAGCCAGAACCACGTTTAAATTAGATGTTTGGTGTAACAATGAGCTGTTGAAAATTATTACCAGTTGGTCAATTTAACGACTTCAAAGTAAACGCTAACAGATTCGAGCATGCTACCGGGTTATGTCTGGTTGGACTTACCACGCAGGCGCAGCTGTGATCGTGGACATAGTCCCGGAGGTAGCGGTGGCAATGGAGCTGATAACCCCGACCGGTTCTACGGTCTTAGCCGTGGGGGATGTCATTGGTTGTAGGGCTTTAAGGCTGCTGGGCGTGGAACTGCCTGAAGCTGAACAAATACAATTAATGTCATATTATTAGCACCGTTTATTAAGTCCAAAGTACATGAGATTTTGAAACGGACTAAGCTCATGTCACTACCTGATAAAATTAGTTACAAATCTGTCGAATTTGTGAAAAACTGAGATAATTATTTTAAAACTAGGTGACACGGCGAACTATGTACCGCCAATAAAAGTTGTCTGAACTTATCTATATAAATACAACAATTTCGAATTAGCTAGTTGTTTATTCTGCAATTGGGGGTGAAGTTTCCACAACACAGTTACAATTAAGTTAAACAATTTAAAGCTTACTGATAAACAATATTTATTTTCTTTTGTTGCGGTGCGTAAATATATAAAGATGATGGTTTTCCGATGTGCGAACACGGGACGTATAATTTGTCCATGGGAGAAACAGCGAAACTTCAATTTGATACAGCAAGCTTCCAATGACTGCCCTTGCGATTTATTTATGGTCAGCGCAAAGGCCAAACGCACGGGAAATTGTAGACGCTTCAAATCAAAAGGTAAATCCGCTGGAATCATCAGAATACGCGGGCTCAACACATCCTCTCCTTTGTATTTTCCCTTGATGATTGTTGTCTCGATGACGTTATTCATTAGTTTTTTCACAGTAGTCTCGTTATACTACACAGTCGTGGTCGGTTAATGTTACGCAGCGCGATCACAACTGATTATACTTTTAATTTTAATTTATTAGGTGGGAGTTCAGGCAATTATAATGAATTTAAAAACACTGTGTGATAGTTGACTACTTCGTCCTAGTTTATAACTACGTCAACTGATTTGAACGAAAAGAACTCCCTCAGAAAAAAAATCTGTGTGATGATCGTATTTAGATCGACGACATCTGTATTTTTTGCCGCCAATATCGCTCGTTCCAAGATCACATTAGCATCACATTTGCACAACCGTTGATGTTCATCGTGTCGTGCTCGCTGTTGTGTTTGTTGTGTTATAATCTATGCGTATCCTTCTCATTTTCAGACACTCTGAAACGCTATTCTGACATACCAACACGACTATTAACTTTGTCTGTGTCTCGCTGCTCATCAGTGCGGTCAGCGCGTGACTTAGCCCGTCGCACATTTGACCGACTCCTACGACCTATATTAGGTCGTCTTCTCCTTGGCACAGTAAAAACAGTTTCCGCGTACTTCACAACGATACAAAGGAATTCAATTAATTTTGTGTCAATTCAATTCACATTCACGAATTCACACACTCAAATTATAATGAAGGTATCCAAGGATTCACCAATATTTGACAACGAATATGTGTTTCACATTTGTCTGTGGTCAAATATTTATAGTGGGTTCAGATATTCATTCGTATGTAATCTTCGAAAGGTACCATCATCATGCTACATAAAAAAAGCTCAGTCTTGATATCAAACGATAATTGTTATTTGATAAATATGGTAAAGTAATATAAAAAAAATGTCTGTTTTGATAACTAATAGAATAGCGTGTTTGACAGATACATACAGTTTGTATGGGAAAATATAATAGTTGTTTTTACTGCTTTTATTGTAACCTCTTTATATTTTCTCGCCTTTTAAACTTTCTTTTGACTTCTACAAATATTTCAAAACCAAAATTAGGCAGCCGTTCTCGAGTTTTTGTGAGACGTCAATATATAATAATAACAAACTTTTCTAGGACCTAAATCTTGTTTATATATTATTTTCTTCGATTAGTAATACAGCGCCGAACATTTCATTATTCTGTGCTTACAACATTTATTAACAGTAGTCAATTAAGTCAGATTGTAACTCTCAGTTGCTTTCATTATCGGTTGTAATGTATAAAGATTTTTCAAAGAAATAAATATACCAAATAATTTAACATAAATATTTTGGTATTCAAATTCAAAATCATTTAATCATATAGGTATTCTGTAAACACACTTATAAACGTCATTTTTAGCTTCTACCACAGTCTCGAAAAGTTGCTTTAACAACGAGGAGAAGAAACGGCTCTATGTTTTATTGAAACGTCACAGTGAGTATGAAATCTTTAGGATCTCAATTCGTTTAAACTTTTTTATATTTGTTACCTCAGACCACCGTCGTTTATTGACTGGTTTGGAAAATCCCTTTTTTGTTTCAGAGAACATACTTCCCGTTTGGTCTCACTTTAATTTGAATAAAAATGTCACCGCTGAAGGCGAAAATTAGGAGATGTACCCTAGTTGAAAGTTAAAAAAAATAAACCTTTCAAAAATAACAAACCGAATTATCTGACATTTTTCAGTAGATGGAATTCTCCCGCGATGTGATTAGTCTAATATAGACGATCTACAATAGACCACCCAACAAACCAGCCCGTAGTTCATTCAGTAGTTTTTTAACCTTATCATTTCTGTATAATGGTTTACGCTACATAGGAAGTACCTACTTTTTAAGCATAAATATTCCAACCGCCAGCTTTGAGAAACTATCATTACAAGTCATAAAAGAAATAAAAATTAAATACTATATAATGTCATAGGTGTCAACACTATTTTGATGTTACAGTTATGTGTATTATTCTTTAATGAGAAGTAGTACATTTTCACCAACGATGAATTTTCACATAAAAAAACGCGTGCGCGCGCACTCGCACACGAACGCACACAGCCAGACAGACACACCCACACGCACACTCAACTAAAGCGAACACTAATGTTTTTTCTTGCAAAAAATTGTTTAATCTTACATTTCCCGCTCGGGCCAGCCACGGGTTCAATAGAGTGTTGAGGAGACGGCGCCGGAGTGCTAGCCTTGCTGCTGCCGCCGCCGTCGCCTGTCGAGGATCCACGACGAGCCGGCGATTGCTTCTTCTTATCTAAACATTTTTATTCAATCATTTAGTCAGTGGTACCAATTGACACGAAAGTCTTTCAAAATGTGATACAAAAGAAAGTAACGCACAACAATGCTTTGCCGTATCACATGTGTGATTAAAAATAAAATGTACAACAGAGTATTTTATTCACCAGAAAATCTATTATGTCAGGTATAACACATCGACTATTTTTTATTTTATTTAATGCTTGTTACACCAATCCTTCAAAACATTCAAAAGCATCATACGTCAAGGTTCTGTACCTATAATAGAATACAGATATGTCGATATACTTATTTAGTAAAAATTGGGTTCCTAAACAATGTTTTTTTTTTCTTAGATAACTATGAAATAGTTTATCAAAACATTTCTGGTATTGCCTTGTATAAAAAACAAAATATATTTTTACATTATATGAAAATGTATTATAAATAACAACATGATTTGCTTTTAATCATATAAATTTCAACTTAACACAATTCACTAGCCAAACAAATTTTACTAAGGCGACATAGACGTGCCACAGAGCAATGGTAACATCAGTTGTTTAGCTGTACTTATAAAATCTGTATTTTTTTCTTAAAATAACTTCGCGAATGGGTGTTATATGTGACCGATTTTGTAGTACAAAGTAACTTACACATATCAAAAATGTATACAGTTAAAATAAATAATAAATACACATATAACTCGCCATAGGAATTAGTATATTATTATATTTAATCAACAATTTGTGAATGTCTCAATTACCACAAACACGGTGTTTCAGTTTAGAAAAACGTCCGAGACATTCAGAAGCAAATACATAATGGTACACTCGCATTTAAGGGCTTTTAGATACGGAACCTTTGAAAAGATTACTTTGCCATTGGTTAACTACTTCTAGATATTCAACTGTTTTCTGGTGAACTAAAACAATTACAATGTGAAAAGCTTGTGCGGTAAATAATGGTGATTACACGGTCGCTATAACGGAAATCAACATGAAAGAAACAAATACATGACCTGACAGCGTAAAGGAAATGGGATTCTAAGGATTCTGAAAACAACACAGAAATGAAAGAATAATTAGTAACCATTATTTCACTCACTTTTTCGCCAATGAGCTTTAGCATAAAAAATACAATAAATTAATTGAGTTATTGTATATTTTCGTATGCTCTAATATTTATTTACATTCTAAGTTCAGATCACATAAAAGTTATTTATAACTTTTATCAAATATAATATGATATAATATATGAGGGTATTATTAAAAACATATAGCAACTAAATTAAAAAATTAACCCGTTTATGTCTAGAATCAATACTGCATATGCAATTTCATAAATATATAGAGTCCATATTTTATTTAATATATAATACTCCTTGTAAGATTCGAATAATTAGTTACACCCGTACTAATTATTATTTTTAATTAATTATCGGCAATAAGAGCAGACAGACATACAGAATAGTAAAAGAGAAAATTTAAAATTCCTAAGTTTGTAATAATTTAAGTTCAGAAGATTTTAAATTACAACACTATATATATTTACATTCTATATTATAAGCATAGAAATATTCATGATTGCGTTCACCATATTTGTGTTAAATATAAATTTTGGGTTTTATACTGCATGTTCTAATGTATAATTTTATACATGTGTGGCACAGTGCTAATTAGTTTCCCGTTTTTAATTCTGAACCATTTTATAATAAAAATAATGCAAATGGTCTGTAAATAAATCAATTATAAATTTAAAATATCAACACATTCATTGATAAATGCCAATTAAACAAAACTAACATGCCCATGCTACAATTCCAAAAACTATTGTAATATAAAAATATGAAATATTTTAACACGGGAGAACAGGGCCGTTGATAGAAGAATAATCTTATTTTTTTTTTCAATTATTGATATAATATATATAAATTTAAAATTCATATAATAAATAAAAGAAACAAAGGCCACTTAAAATGATGCTACCTTATATGAAACGTTGAGTTTTCATTTAAATATTATAAGTATTGACACTGAGTGTTTCAATGCTTATAATATTACAATCAATATACATCTTAGATACAATTTTGAACATTTGGATGCAGTGTATGCACTTCAATGTCATGCTATATGATGTAGCCAATCAAGAAACTATCTCGTTGTAATGTAGGTATAATTTGTACGGCAACTTTTTCGACATTTTAGTGAAAGACAGCTTTCCTACTCAAATATGTATATGACATATTCATGAAAATGTTGTCATGAAAAGACTTGGCATTAAATTTGAAATGCAAAATGTATATCTTCCAGAACACATCTGTAGTATCTTTTAGATACAAGTCCTGGGCAAACTGTATTCCTATTGAAAACACAATAATAAAATCCTATTACAAACCAATAAACTAACACGATAATCTAATACTGACAAAGGGAATTGTCATCATCAACGTAAATGTCAGTCTATTTTAACTTAACCTTTGTTCTTTAACCTAAACCCCAACCGAAAAGCATCAAGATAATGTATTATATAAAGCCATGCCGTATCTTTTACTGTCTCTGTATACGTACGCACGTGTTCTAAAATTTAAATCGTACGATATTTTATGAGTAAATTAGCATGCAGCCCGACGTCAAACGATCTAGGCCAGACGCGGTGACACAGTACTTATCTGATTTACAACCGTTGAATGCTCAAGCTGTATTCTATTTGATTGCAATAACTTCTATACAGCGGCGATTGTTGCAACTCGTTATCAAATATCACGTGTGCGATGTTATTGATGGGTACTCGGTATGTCTCATGTTATGATTTTATGCCAGTGCCTGGTGCAAGTGTAACTTAATGGATTGTAAACAATATTGTGTAGTATTTTTGCAATCTATGCATTAACTCAATAGGTTGATTGGTTATGGAACATTAAGAATAATAAATAATTCATTATTAGTAAATTTAATAACAACCAAATACACAATATTGTCTAGCCGCAAACTGAATATTATTAAACATTCCGTTAAAATGGTTCTGTCGATGTAACAGCTCAATCAAGTGTTATGGTAATACTCCGAACGCACAAGGATCAGCCGGCCGAGGGTGCAAGCACTAAACCGAGGCTAGAAGTGCCACACTACCATGCACTACAACGTCAATTAAAGCTACGTAACGGAACACACTTTTATCGGATTTGTGTTTCCGGGTGATGAGCGGCTCTAGTAGCTCCTTGCCTGAGCCTGCAGCCCGCGGAGAAGTAAAAATAACACAATTAATCACATATCATTTAAACCAGCAAACATATTAAAAGACATCGACACTACGATTTATGAAAGCCCGATGAAATCCTCATACATAGATACATAATATAATATCATAATTATTATTGGGAAATGAGGAAGGGAGACTAAGAAATTATTGTTTAATTGGATTTCGGCAACAATATTATAGAATATAGACCCATGTTTAATTATGAATTACAACGTACTGGGTAGATTTATCGATGACATGTACAATTATTAGATTATTAACTCCAAATTGCAATCAATCGTAAACTTAACCCAAATCTTAAATACTAAAATCTGTTTAATCTTCAAACAAGCGAACCCATTATGTTTTCAAACCACGGAAATATCAACGAAGCTGTTCAAAGATCAAGGCTTATCAAAGGTTTATCAACACTTAACACCAGGTCAACTATCAAATGAACGTTTGCCATTTCCCTTACAATAAAAATCAAATCTACATCTAAGGATAATAATTCAAAAATACTTTCCTCTTCTTGAAATGAAAAAAAAAAACTTTTTCTACCAGTCATATTAGTGAACATATTGAAAGTAATTTATAGTAATATAGGGGTGCGTACCTGAAGCCTGACCACCTGAGGTAGTCGGCGTCTTAGACGTGCTAGGTTGGTTGCTGGATTTGGCGCTACTAGAGTGTGAAGATTTACGCCCGGGCTGTAAAGTTTCATGGAAAATTATTAGCCATAATTAACTGGTACAATTGAATACTGTTTCAAAAATTAAGATATTCATGAAAATATCTAGACTTAAATTTAGGGGAACTTTTTCTCTTAAAATAACATTACAACAACAGGAATAGTCTGATCTACATTGTACTTCATTAATTTTTTAACTAGATATTATACCTAATATAATGTTTTACTACAAGTCGATCTGACGGTATTCGTAAGTGACGAAACATCGCCCAAACTCATCAGGTCTACTCTTGGGATTATAGCAAACTTAACATATCATTAACGATAGTGAAAATTGTAAGTTCGAAATATATGTAGGTATGAAGTGACAGATCAATGGCTAAAAAAAAATGACGTCGTCTCTAAGCGCACCAGCTATTTTTTTTTTATAATAATAATCCAGATCCAGCGGACATAGCACTCCGACAAATGACAATATGTATCTAATTAAAAAAAGAACTACAAGTCATAAAACTTAAAACATACTCCTTTCGATTTGCCTGCGTGCGTAGGAGTGCCGCTTCCACTGGCTACCGGCGACGTATCTCCCTCCTTGTCGCAGCTAGAGTCGCTCGACTGGCTATCGTGCGAGACGGGCTTGTAGGGCGGAATTGTCTTCACGTTACCGCCCTTTCTCTGAATCAAGGTATGGCAGTGCAATGTACATTTTCACAACCATCATAATAACATCCAAGGATCTCGTTGACGTGATGACGGGATTCGGCGGCTTCGTAGTTAATTCGTTTCGAAATAAAATTGTAATGAAAGTAAAATAAAGGGTTTATATTATGATTACTAGTTTTCTCTAGTGAGCTCGCATTACCTTGCGATATTTAAAACTCATGTGTCTACGTATCCACATCGGACTGTTTCGAACACAACTCAGTAGGAACTTAATACAGCAATTGATAACAAGCGGGCAGTTAACACTATTGGTTAGACTTGCAGTTTTAGTGAGTCAAACGATTTCCTGTTGGTGCGTACTGTCCGCTGAACATTAACAAACTATCATGTGACTAAGGAAAATATGAAGCTAACTTCAATTATAGCTGATTTTTAATCATTTCTTTAAACCATCATAAGTTTCCTACAACCTTATGTTTTTAATAGACATTTTGTATGGACAATGTGTAATACACTCACGAATAACGACCAAAAGTACCCTCGAGCATGCTAAATGTATTTAAGATATTTTAATGTATGTAATGCTGTTATTTCAAAGTCGAAGAATATCTATAGCAACTATGTTTAAAAATATGTTAGTTAAAACTTTACAAAACAATTTGATTCGTTTTTACTAAATTATTTTTGAGTTATCTGTTATCAGGCGTTAAAAAGCAGTCTTAAAACAAAATTAGGTGTAGCATCATTCCGTGTTTTGAAATTATAAAGTTACGGAATTAAATTAGAACATTTAATTCCGTAACTTATTATTAGATAAGTAAACTTATTATTAGATACTCGAGAAATTATGAGAATCTCTCCTAAGTTCCCAAGTCTCATGTAGATTTCGTACCGAAAATATAAGTTACAACAGTATTGGAGGAGTGAGAAAACATTTTCGACAACCACATAGTACCACGTATCCAACCCCCAAATAAAAATGTATAAAACATTTCACAATCGAGTGCGCGCTATGTATCACCCGCCATTTTGCGGCAGCACGTACACGTTGTCCTACGAGAAACTGGTCTTAATCTATTTGTAACCTAAATTATAATACCATAAGGTCCAATATTATTAATTTATAAGTGTTTTAGATTGCAATACGTCAATGTAATTTTTTATCTTTCGACAGTGGCGAAGATCGATGTAACTTATATTTGCGATATTATTGTATATACTAATAAAGTGTTAATAAAGCGGAAATACTCACCAGCCTACTCACCAATTTACTGTAATGGTGTTGGCAGTAGCCACAGTATTTGACATTGTCCAAGTAGTTGCCGGCCTCTTCGCATAACAGGCCGAGACTCTGAGCGCAGGTCACATGAAATTGTTGTTTGCATCCTACGATGAAAACATATAATTATACGCATGAATTTTGCATATACATAAATAAGTATGCTGTCTAGGATCGCGAGCGATTTTCTACAAATCACTAGCTACTTGTATCGTGTACTCGCAATCTAATTCAATCAGTAGTTCTCCGGCAGGAATGTATCCTCACAGCGGTCGAAGAACATTCGATATTATCCACTGTGACCTGGCAATATGTCATAACATTAATCAGCCGTAAAAACCTTTAGGACCGTGTAATTTTTTTTGCTCATGTTAATATTTCATATTAACTATTAAGTTTTGCAGTATTAAAAATGTGTTAAGTTTAAATTAAATTTGAACCTATTACGTGACTGCTGTGTATTATGGGCCTTTTAAAGGTCTAGTATTTATAAACAAAGTGATATGTGATTCAAGATCTTCGGTTAAAGCTACATACCATAGTGATAAAAATATTGTAAGAATACTTAATGCTATTAAGAAAATACCAATCAAATAATAGGATTAGATAGATACACCTCATTTATTAAGGGCAAGTTTAGCAACCGACTTCAATAAATGTATGAACTAGTGAAGATGTTGTGACACCGTTACAACATATTGTCAATCCACAAACAGCACCTACAAAACTACGACGAACCCTACATATTTTTGCAATAGACGTAACTTCGATTACAAGCATGAAATGTGTATGTACGATGTAATCTCAAAAACTTCTGGACCTGTGGAAATTTATTAATTAAACTTTCAGGGGATGTTATCAACACTTTCCAGGGTTACAGTTGTGGTCAAGTAATTTAGAAGACGGCTAGTATTTATTTTAGGTTTCAGTAGGTTTGAGATAAAGCGTACACTTATGTATAAATATACGTAATCATACAATATTCTTTAGTATCAAGTCTATGCACCTAAGCATAGTAATTAGCATAGCAACTGTGTACTCACCGACTCCACCTGGTAAAACATTATAGCCGTTTTAATATATTTCCCATTATAAAATGTTTTCAAACATGTTAACTACCAATGGACAAATAATTAAGAACATATTAACTACTACTGATTGAACTCTCTTCACCTAGCTTGTCAAATTTCTGAATTTGAAAAAGGAATCCTATTTAATAAATTAAAAAGTTCAAATTAATCATTTAACTTTACGGTAATAACTGTCACACATCAGGTGTTATGTTCAAGAGCTTACTTACTTATCTGTGTAACCTAAAATATTTAAAACGCATCAATTAAAATATATATAATCTTATCTTCAGGTCTGCCTGAATTCTAGTCTGTACGAAAAAACCGTATAAAGTAAAAGTGGTGTATCTTCTTAGACAAAAATCTTAAAACTATCACAAATATTTTGAATTGACATTAATAAAACAATGAATCACATTTAATGTGCATCAGATTCCTCTTTACAGAAATATGTTAAGACATGAACTGCAATATTCCGCGCTTCCTGCACTAATGACAGACACTGTTTGAAAGACACATATCAATTTTACTTGATTTTACGCACGAGTGTATAGTGTTTAGTCGCATCCAAATGATTCCCCCGCCCATGTATAAGACAGTAAGACGTATATACAAAATCTATGGTGTCTGTCACGTTATATGATACCCGCGGCTGTTCTAAGCACAAAACCAGCCTAATTTTAACAAAAGTTCTATACTATCAATATGTAGCTTGCTCCGATTTATATTAACTACAAACTTCATTTAATACAAGTATTTTAATGCTTTCTTCTTTGCAGTGGCCGACCGAACAGCTGCATTTTTTTACTAAAATATTCTGTGCCCCAAAATTCTTTACAATACATATAAATAAGCCGCACGGCCGTTTATTTACGTAGTCGACTTTCCTGGTTCTCAGCCTATACATAAGCCAGCTATTGTGTAATTCAATGAGAACAATTGACAAACAAACAACCATAGATAATGATGTAAGTACGTAATGAACCTGTGATTATTCTTAACTATTTGTCCTGTGCGTAACTACAAGCTTCCCGGCCGGAGGTCACGATGTAAAAACAAGAAAAAAAAACTCTCAATTATGATGACCACAACTGTTTGCTATATCTATTTCTTATTTTAGATTCCAATTAAATTGCCAACACTACCCAGCCAGAACAGCGCTATTGAAATTCTCATAAAAATATTTTTTATCAACACACTGGCTTACGTTTAATGATAGTGATCATGATTTCAAACGTGGTGCAGCTATTGCAATAAGCTCCAATGATACTTACACATCAAACAACTAGTTATAACTTGTCTACGTCATTGATGTCAAACTTACCAGTTTTATTGCATTGCATACACGCACCGGCTGAAGCCCGATGGGGTTTATTCATGTCCTGACATATGTAGCATGTCTACAACAAAATAATTGGTTTTATTTTATATAAAAAATTATGTACATTCCATGTAAAATATAATTGCTCCTGAATGAACTGTTGCAAATAAAAAACGCGATTGGCATTCGTCTACATAATATCAAATAGAGAAATATCTTTTCAACAAAATTTATATAATTGTTTTCAAATAATACAATAATTGTATTTATTTGACAATGAATGCACACACACGAAAAATTTATTATACGTAAAAATGTGTAAGGGCACTACTACTTTCATATAGAAATATTTTCTAGTATACCCGGAAAAAACAAAAAATAAAAGAGCACACACACAAACAACGCGCGCGCGCACAAACGCACATAGACAGACACAACAGATATAATTACAAAATCCTATAATACTACATAAATAACAGATAAATATATAATTAATATCTGAATCATAATTGATATCTGCCTTGACACTTATAACGTACTTATATTTAAGGCATGGTTTTTATCCCCTACTGTTAAAATCCTCCCATTTTTCGGGAATTGTTTCCCGGTTTGCCTCTGTTGAAACGGTTATGAAACACAAAACTGCAACTACTAATTCTAATTTATTACTAATATGTTAACGTTGCAATTATATTTTTTAAATAGAATAGGTTTTAGATACAGTTCTAATGAAATATTTATTTTAAAGATTAATATATACATAATTTTTATTGGAAACAATTTAAGTCACTTAAATAAGAAATTCAAATAAATAGCAGCAGTAGTTACTGATAGTTGGAACGTTTCACACATGGTTTATATAATAAAAGATGATAGAAGCATGGTATACGTTTAGATGGTAGAAAATAAAACAAAGACCTTATTAAATCGTTCCGGGGGAATGAGTCGCAAGACGATAGGCTCCATTGAAGTAACATTTCCGAATCGGACTTCAGGGATGTAGAGAGCGCAGACAACATGCGCCCAACCACCTGTGTCGGCTCGTTTGAGAGCTCCTGACTTAGAAGGGCATAGTTCACAGCGCTATGGAGAAAAAACAATAATTTATCAGTCTGCCTTTATTTGATTGACCTATTTTTCAAATACCTAATTTGGCCATAAGTTATTTTGGATCAATAATAAAAATCAATAGGCTCAACTTGTAAACGTCCAGCAATCTTAATGTCCAGCAAACATTTTATAATAACTTTCCTTTCATTTTCTTTCCTTTTAGAATTTTCTGTTGGGTCTGGTAGTAAATGAGTATCAATATTATAAAATTAACGACGAATTCTGTTTCTACAATGCAGTAATTCTGTAATGTCACTGATCAAACTTGCAATTAATTTCGCGGTGAGGATATTACAATATTTTACGTGCATGTAAGGTTAGCTTTATTCAATTAATGTCCATAATAAATAAAATAGTGAAAATAATCTGACGATGTGGTTATTGGGAATAATTCAGATATTGGAAATCTCGTTATTGTGAAAAAAAAGTACTGTCACTTAATTCCATGAGTATATTTTATATTATTCACATAAATTACACATACTCGTAATGATTACCATTGTTAAACATGAGCCAACATTGTAATCAGCGTCATGTCAAATCATTCTTTAATTATAATTTAAACGCTACAAATACTTTTCATTCTTAACTACGGACGAGAACGTTCGTGATAATATCTAAACATATTAAGGTATTATTAAACATCGTAAAAGAATTTAAATAAATTCCTTTGAGCATTTATTTGATGGTAAATAAAATCGTTTTATCACTTATTGCTGATCGATGCGTGTTTTACTGCCAAGTGAGTAGACAGATATATCTTAACCTATTCGAAGACCGCATAAGAATAACTATGGCCAAAATAAATATACAATTTATAAAGTAATGCACATTGTAAGATGTTATATGAAAGCTTAGCATATTTTTTCGTTTTGTTATACCAGGTGTTTTCCATCGAAAAATTGAATGAGAAGCTTATTGCAAGCCTACGATTATAGTCGCACGTAATCGATAAGAAAATGATTACACTGTACCTTCACCACAAAAATTATTGCATTTTCTAACACAAACTTCTATTTCAGCCGAGAACTTGGTGAAAAGAAAAACGATTGAAAATTTTTAAATCAAAAATCGTAGTAAAAAGTAAATTCAACAATTAAGTGAACGTTTACATAACATTATACATCTAGGTACATATATCGTAGAGAAGCCAGTAAACATTTGTAGAGTAGGTATGGCTCTACATACTCGTATAACAAGGATGTCAAACTCGAATGCTATGTGGGCCAGAATAATAAAGGGAATTTAAGTGAGTGCAAAAAAATATTTAAATATTTTAAGATAGAGTAAAAGCTTTATTTATTTCGGAAACACCATCCACATAATAATTTGTTTTGTTATTCGATAGCCTGTGTGTGAATCTTAGAAAAAGGTTTTTTGGTTAGTCTGTAATTATCTTAGATTCAAATAATTTGACATTTTATCGAATATATCCAATTTTAGACGTAATAAAAAAATTAAATGGTGGTGTATCATCAATCAAATGTCAGGCTAATTCAGCAAGCTTGTCATTCATGTGTTCGGAAACAGAAACGCATGAGAATGATCTCCAAGAAATTCGGGTTTTGACGAGCTTAAGTGTCGGACTCGTCTTCAACCTTATCAGTCGGTAGACTGCCCAATATTAGATCCCTGGCGAAAACAGTTGAGTCGCGATTTTGCTCCATGGTTTATCATACGATCTGTGGTATGTGAACGCAAATCATATCGTCTGGATTGCAAGATCGGCTTATTAGTACTCATTTGTAGTTGGAGATTGCAGAGATAGTTCTTATATGTATATCTCTTATGAAACCGGAGGGAATTCTCTCAGAGATCTCGAGACTAATCACTAAGGTGGATTTTAAAGAACTTTAACCTTATTTCCTGGACACTTGCTACCATGTTGTTTGTGTATTGGTCCAGTTTCGCACGTGAAAGGGCTTTTCAAAATTTCTTTTGGAGTCTTGAATTTGGACAGATGTTGCACGCAGTATAGACTCAACAAGCGTGACTACTCGAGCTTTACATTTCAACCTCACCAATTACCGAGACTTCATTAAATATGTGCCGTTTTATCAGTCACAATTAAATCTATCTCGTTCTTTGTTCAGCCATCAGGGTGGGTTTTCAAGACCATTTGCGCTGAGGTTTCATGTTAAAAAAGTTAATTATAAAGAGGTTTTCTTTTTATAAAAAATTGCGTGCAAGTGGTCTCGGTTGTTGTTAGTTGTTGTCCAATTCCAAAAGTCCCCACCCTCTGTTCGTTGCCATTTCACGAGCCGAATCTCGTTTTGCAGACCCCATCACAATTGTAGAATTAATTTTTGTGGTTTACATGGCCCTATTACTGTCCTCATACATCTTGTCTAACATCCGAGCTTGTCTAACATCATCAAGGCTCTTAAAGACTTAGGATTTCGAATAGTCTCACTCACCTAAATACTAGTCAGTACAGCTGCTTTATTATATTAAAAATGTTAAAGATACTCGTGTTTCATTTAAAGCTAAAAATAATACTATCAAAGAAATCGCTTCCATGCTAAAGCTCAGCTTCCATATAACTGTACGTTACACATGATTAAGATTTCGACGTTGCCTATGGTTTATGAGTATTACATAGATGGCTTTCATCGTTACGGTAAGGCCAAAGTATAAAATCGTTCGCTTGCTACATCATTCCTTATCATTTGATAAATATTAATAATGCGATGTGTCGTTCGTATCACAAGGCAGCATTGTGCCCTGCATCAGAGGAGCACCCAATAGAAACAATTCGAATTTCGATAAATAAAAAATAATCACGACTACAATTAAAAAAAAATCACTGTAACTTATGCGTTTGACGGTTTCGTCTCGAATTAAACCAGACTAATAAAGCCAGGAGCCGTCTTCGCCAAATTATCCTGGTAGTAAACAACCATAATCACTGGACATACACAATACATTTAACTCATTACTAGTATTATATCACACAGGTGTTTTACTTACACAGATAATAATATTATTAATCAATATCAACAATTTGAGGGATTTATTCATATATGGATAGTTTGAAATAAAGTTAAAAT
This sequence comes from Megathymus violae, assembly GCA_003671415.1. NCBI lineage: Eukaryota > Metazoa > Arthropoda > Insecta > Lepidoptera > Hesperiidae > Megathymus > Megathymus violae. Next base: position 2,032,301 of record PDGT01000018.1, read on the forward strand.
ATTTGTAACATTATTATATGTATATTACTATATGACACAATAATTAATTAGCAATATGTATATACATATATTATGTTTATTTCATCACCTTTATCATTCTTCTTCAACGGCATAGTTTTCAATCAGCGCAAAATATTTCAACTTGTTGAGATAAAAATAGTAAAATACGAGAGTTACATAATCCAATTGATTACACAATAAAAATAAAGTAGATGTTACAAATTGTAAACCTGTAAAATTCAAAACAAACCTTACACAATGAGTAGTGCCAATTGACAGTGTTCCTGAGCTGCAGAGTTGTAGTACTACTATTACTACTAGTAAGTAGTAAATAGTAATAACTACTTTTGTAGTGTATATATAAAAACTTACCACCTTCCCCTTGTTCTCTGCACTCTCGCATTTCCTGCAATACCATGGTCCGGTAGGCACGGCAATTATACCGTAGCACGCTAAAAATATATTTTTTTTTCCAAAATTACACTGTTGTATGTTCCATTCAATCTGAATTTATAGGGATAAAAACTTTCATTAATTGCTTCAAAAGTTTATGAAAATTGTAATACCTTGATGAACCGCTACGGTGCATCCATTACCGTCGCAGTAGACCAGCGGGTTGTCAGGCCAACCTCGCTCGTCTGAGCACACACAGCATCCTCCTACCATCTCCTTCATATTGTATTCATTATTAGTTCAAATCCTGAAAAGGTTCATTTAATTAACTACTATATCAATGTGTGTTAAATAGTAAATTGTGTGTGTGATTTATTATATGATTTTATAACTTCCATACAATAACCTTGAACTGTAGTATAAAGATGACAGTATCTTGGATGACATAAACTGCACGTGATTTTGGAAACTGTAGTTTGGTTTTATGTAATGAAGGAAATCTTATACTCGAAAACAGCAGCAACTTAGTTTGGGCAAATTAGTTTCAAATTTTGTTTATGTAGTTCACCATTGCAAATTTTATTTCATCTGTATTATTTATATTTTTTATTATCTTTCAAATTAATAAGACATACATTTCATCTTTTTATGGTACAAACACCTAATTACAATTATAAACCTAATTACATGATTATTTAAAGAAATAAAAACGAATAACTGACAGAATTATGTAACCTATACATTATAGAAAACTATAATACTATTATGGCATACACATGGAAAGAAACAAATGAATGTGGCTGCCAAAGAAATACGAAAACAATGATTTAACTTTTTTACATAGGTAATAACATCATGTTTATGGTAGCATATCTATATCATAGTATCATGAGCGCAATGACATCTTCATGCTATAGACTAATTTTATCAAGATCGGGCGAGATAATTTTAAACTATAAGAGGACATACAGTAGGACACACAAAAATTTAGATTAATTAGATTACTAGATAATTACGTTACGAGGCCAGACTATGATAGAATATTTTGTAAATTTTATTTTAAACGAAAAGATTTTGTACCCGTATCTCATCTTTAATATCCCTTTCAATAGAATCTGGTAAACTTTTTTAAAACTGCTATCAGTTGACATTGATTATGATTAAAGAGTTATTCCCATTAAGATTTACATGAAATATAAATGAGAACCGAGTAATTGTGATAAACTATCTAATGTCATATTGACAATTGAATGGTACTTTACCTAGCATTGCACATTTTTGTTCTAATTATTTTATAATTTCTAGATGTTTTCAATGAGAGGTATTCTTCTTTAAACATAGGTAGCAATTGAGGTGTCAAAAAGGAACATTCAAAGTTTTAAATCTAATAAAATCTTGGAAAATATAATTTCATAAGTATTAATAAATCAATCTTCGAATTTTGTAATTTGTTAATTAAATTTTAGAATATCTTGGACAAAATTAAAATTAATTTGCTAATTAATAAGTTTTGAACATATACAAACACAAACACTACACACTTATACACAAAGACTATGTTAATGACAGACAGGGAAGCCAAAAAAGCTAATTCAAAATATATCATTGCACCTTTACCTTACCTTCTTCATCATCAGAAGTCATAACTTTCAATTCAGAATTTAGAAATAAGTTTATAATCAATACCTATTATCAGGACTAATAGTAGGAAGATAAAAAAACAAAATCTTCAATTAACTGTAATTCAAAAGCAACTAATCTTCAGGTCATTATCAGGACTTACAAATCCAAGTTAGAATATAATGACAAAATATCTTTTGAATCCCATTAAACCAAAAAGTCAAAACTAACAAATTTCATATGACCCTATATATGAGAAAGTATCTTCTTGTTTATCATAGTACATTTTCCATTATATTTTTTATTATTTCATAGATCAGTTAAATATTAATAATGCCTTATCTTAATGTTGCTGTAGCGGCAGCCGGTTACACAATTAGATCCAGGTACCAAAGACCTGTCTGGTATTAAACACTCAATTTTGAATGGCTAATTGAATTTCAGATTGTAACTCTTAAAACGGTCTGTAGGTATTGATTGTAGTCTAAATGTGAAGTTTAAGTTATTTAGATTTCTAATTAGTAGCATACTAGTCATAAAAATCCAAGATGGACCTGTTAGACAATTAGAATACGATGAAATGTTTTCAACAAGTCTTGCCCAAAATAACAAATTGTAAAAAAATGCAACTTGTATTTACTAAAGATACAAAAAACTTAGCCGATTTAAATCTTTATATGATTGACCTGCATAACGAAACTCTGCCACGAGGCATATTACATCAAGCAATCCTATTGTACTTACATATATTTAGAATTTAATACACACAAAGTTCCATATTTGTTTTATTAACATTTGCCATATTATTATATTTTTTTTGATACAATGGTAATTTATTTTTTAAGAATAAACATTATATCATGCTCACTTAAATACATAAGTGAACCAAAAAGCAAAATAAAAGTATTATGAACTATGAAGAAATATAGAGTTAACAACAATGAAAACTTAACAACAAAAGTATAGAGCAATGATAATAAACTTTTTATAACATTTTATGTTTAAAAGTATGATATCTGAATCTTTATGTTTAGAGATAAATCTAACTACAAGCTGAAAACATTATACTGACTGATTGATGCACTTTCAAGAATTGATTTTTGTTTAGATCTAGTATTTAGGCTATGGCTGCTAATCTTATATAGATAATTTATTAATCTAGATTTTATACCACATGTAAATGCAGTTATTAAAACTCTCTGCAATAAAACATAATAACTTTTTATACATAAAATATTTTTTTACAATAATTTAATATAGTCATAACTGGAATGTGAAAAATGTTATCCTAGCTGTATTTCTTCTGAATCACAATGAAAAAAAACAGCACTTCAAAAGCAGCAAATATTGAGGCTCTGTGGGTTAATGTACAGTTACACATTCTGATAAGTAAGGAGTTTGATCCTGAAGCATAATGATGAAATATCTACTTGACTTCCACAATACTAATACAAAAGCAGCAACCCTGAGACTTCCAGACTAAGGGTAAAATACATCCGCATTTTCTGGATCAAGCAGTTTGATCCCAGATTATAATGCCAAAGTGCCTGTTTAACATCTATATTAAGGCACAGTTCATCTCCATGACTGTGACTGAGGAATTTGATATTGGCCTTCATTTCATAAGGAAGTGTTTTTATTATAAGTTTCACAATTTTGTTTTAATGCTATCTATTTTTTATTTGTTTTAGTTGATGTAAAGGTCAGAGAAAGTTTGAAGATGTTTAATCTCAAAGTTGCAGTAGCCACAGCCACATACAATTAAATCCCAGTTCCAAAGTTTAGTCCAGTACTAAATAGTTAATTTTGCCTATGTGATTGAATTTCAAACTCTATCTCTTAAAACATTCTGCAGGTTTATGGCCAAAATATGAATTTTATAAAAAAAAATCCAGGATCAACTTTCTCAACAATCAATAAAATATGTTAAACCATATTCATTCAGTTTGACTAAAATGAAAAAAAAAAATCTGCTGAGTTATGTTTAATAAAGATACATACACATTATTATACATATATATTATATTACAAAGTAAATTAAACTTCTATATGGTTTACATGCCCAACTGCACACCAATCTACTCTACCACAATGCACATTACTTCTAGCAATCTTATCGTCTTTGCATATTGAATTTAATCATGTAATCAACCCACATATAAACATTCATTAATGGTTGCCTGATTGGAGTCATAATTTTTACTAATTAGCTAGTTCTGTGCATTACAACATACTGACTAAGTACACAAACAAAGAAACCAAAACAAAAATATTTCAACCTAAAAATAACTATAGAGTACCTAACAAATATAAAGCTATGAAAATAAATTGCATTGAAACTAAAGAGACAAAACGAATTACTAGATGAAACGAATGAACGACGCACTTTGTTTGAAGTATTGATTTTTTGTCTAGGTCCAGTATTTAGACTAAGGGTGCTGATTAAAGAATTTGATGTGGATTGTTTATTGATCCACATTTTAAATCACACTTGAATTCATTTTAAACCTCGGGGTAATATAACACCATAATTTTGAAAGATTTTATTATTTTCATAATCGTAAAATCGTTATCAAAACAATGAATTTTCTCAATTACATAATGAAAAAAACTCACCTTATAAATCTAATTAATGTAAAACATATTGGGGCAAATCAGTCTTAGCCAGTTTATAAATATTTCCTATGCACTTAATTCATAATTTCTATACTATTTCCATAACTTTGTAGAAATTGTAATCTAGTCATTACATTTAGTAACTAGATATATTTAGAAATAGCCGATTTATTAATACTAACAGGAACTAACTAACCCGCCCCCCTACCCCTCTTGAATAAAAACTTAAGTACCAAGACCAAGTATTGATATCATATTTTACACTTACTTGTAGTAATTAGTAATTAATAATGCTGAAGAAAATAAAAATATAAACACTAACAAGTCATTAATTTCGAAACCAATTTGGTCTTCAAGTTCTTAAGTCACTCAAGTCCAAACAAGTCTTTACACTCACTCAAAACAATATTGTTTTAAATTAATTCGCATTGTTCAATATTAACGAAATTCATAAATTATTAAATCAAACACTTCAAACAAATAATTATTTAAATAATTAGCAACAAAGTCAGTTTTAACATGTATTATGCAACTGTTTTATCTGAGAGCACTAAACTGAATGAAGCAGTGAAAGCTTTGCTTGCAGGACAGGGAGGGGAAGGTTGCATTATTGATTTTCCCATTACTCTCCTGTTCCTGATTTAGCTCACCACCCCTGCCTGACATACAATGTAGCAATATTGTATCGTGTTTTACTTTATTAGGATACATGACATAATTTTCTTACATTTCGATTTTATTTAAGTATATGTATGTATTTCGAAATATGTTATGTAAATATGAATTATAGTAATAAGAAAAAAATTATATAGAAAATGAATGAATTGGAGTTTAGTACTACACATGAACCACTACCAATGAAAAACATGTCAATCTCCTCAAATTCAAATCATAAAGGCACATTGTTAAATAAGAAATCGATAATTATAAATATTATTATTACTACTGTTGAGTAACATTTACCAACATACAAAAAACTGTTATTTTTGTGTACAAATATATGATTGAAATAATGTACATTGAATGATATGTAGATATCATTATAAAACGAAAGCTTCTGTTTCTAATGTAGTCATAATAGAAATTAAATTTCTTTAACTAGCCTTTTAAATGTATCTAGTACTATCTACCCAAAAAAATTAAATGTGCTGTAGAGACTTCTCCCAGCTCAAATAGTTTTTTGTACAGTCCAAGCATCACGTAATAATTGCGAAACAGTGGTTTTACTCATCGAATATCTGTTAGCCTACATATTAGTTTTAAAATATCAATATTAAATGTGTCATTGGCGCCAAGGGATGCTACTGAATGAACACGTGTATGGGAACGTAAATTTGTATCCAAGACTGTAATTATATAATATTTTATATTTATTAAGTTTACTTAAAATAAATAAAGAAAATCTTATATTATTTCCTGAAATAATAGTAATAAAATAATTATATTGTGACAATTTAGGAAACCAGTCATTTGATAATTACCTATGAAACAAACAATTTTTTCAACCCCCAAAGCCACCACAAAGAAAATTGTTATTTATAATGTGTGTCAGTCTAAATGTGATGTTGTAAAATTTTATAACAAATACATTTACTCACATGCATTTATTATGTGGAAAGAGATATTAGTTTGGGAAAAAAATATACATTTAGTTGCTGTAAATAATTTAATTAGAGTTATTATGCCAAAATGTTAAATCAATAATTTAGCACATTGTTGTTTAACAGTATCTATTAGACTTCTGATGTACATGGTTGGACATAGGCCTCCCCTCATTAGGTCATTCTGACCGGTCAATCAACCGCAAATGTTGAATCGCCCTATCAAATTTTGAAAAAAAAAAAAGGAAATAGGCATTCATTTCTATAAGTAAAAATCAATTCTTGAGAATCACAGATTAAAAATCATAGCTTAAGAAAAAATATTGACAGATTTGGCAGATTTTTTTGATGTTCATAATTTTAAAAGGTTTTTTTGAAATTTAAATTTTTGGAAAATACACTGATAAAGTAGAATATTTGGATGGTATTTTTGTATAAAAATTTAGGAAAAAATTATGTGATATTCAGTTTGATAGTTTTGTTCAATAAAAGATTTCGATAGGTATATTGCTTCTCAACAACCTGGCCGAGAGAGTATCCACAGAGTGATACATTGGATTGAACATATAAAAACATAAAATAAAATTAATTTACTTCATATTTTGTTTTCTTCCTCATTTGCTTTGTTTATAAATGGCATCCGTTTGAAGCCAGGGTTGATTGCTAGTTCTTTAATAAGTTAATGGTGCAACTTTTGATAGTAAATCAACTTTTTTTATATAATAAAAACAGTTGTTAACATGGTTTACAGAATCAAAATTTCTTCTATTCTATGATTTATTAACTATTATTTGCCTACCTAAACTATGTAATTTTGATAACAAATCTTTTTTTTGCTTTTACATAGTGTCTGTTTCAACATTTTTCATACATATACATATATATATATATATATATATGTATGTATATATACACACACATATATATATAGTAGTATTAGGAATAAATGATTCCATCAAAACACCAGATTCAGTTTTGTAATCAAAATAACAAACTAGCTTTAATGTTATGTGATGAAATTTTATACATATGGAAGCACTAGGCTCACATATCTGATATCATATTTGGGTAACCATATAAATTAGCACACAAATGCCATCATTGCACATTAAATTGTAGCACTGATGAGCTCAGGCGGAGACCTAAAAGCATGAGAGGAGTCTCACTATCAACACATCCAAAGTTCAAACAGCCCCTATAGTTAATGATGATATGTTAATAACTTTTTGTGATCAGATGATGGACTATCAATCTACACTATGTTAAGTCACCGCATCCCATGGACATTAAATACAAGCTTGTAAATTTGCATTTTAACACTTATTATTAGATACTTTATGATTCTTAAATGGAGGACGATTGGGCGAAATATTTTATTTCTGTTACTGTCCCTTACACTATATAAATCAAACTTTCTAATTCCATGAAACTATCTAACTGAAATAATCTTCCTAATTATTAACAAATAACTGCAGCTACTTTTAAGGCACAACTAGCATGTTTTTATTTGAGACTTGTACTAAGTGAAAAAAATCAGTCTAAACTGTGCTATTGGCTATTGCAGATCAGTTCAGACTCATTGTGTTTGCATGCCTGCCGTTCATAATAAATAATTCATATTCTGCATCTTTTCAATATTGTACTCTGTACATTTTAATTTATTGAATGGTATTTGTTACTATGATAAGAATTACCAGGATGATGGTTATGTTTACTGTCTATTTACTTAATTGAATTACAAATTAAACAGAAATATAGATGCCCCTTAAATTAAACAATGTATATTTTTTGTAACATGTAATGATACAGTAGTAGTTTGAAATTGTTCTCCTATCTGGGAGATGTAGAAATATGCACAAAATCTACATGTATACTTGAACTTACTTCAGTGTTGCAGAATGTGTAAAGTAAGTGTAAGTGTAAGTAACTAAAGTGTAAAATAAATTACAATAAATTTAATGAGATGTAATTATTACTGAAAGTTTAAGTGGAAATGGCAGACAATGAAGTTAAAATTCTTAAAGATTCTAATTAATCACATACATATAATATGATTTCAAAAAACAAAATCAATTTTTAAAGACCCTTTAAATGTTACATAGTTGACATTTACTTTTTTATTAGTCACAATATTGGGTATTTTTGTCAACGGACTATCGATTTTTAGCATTTTTAATAACACCTACAAAGATCAGTCAGTTGTCATACGAATCAGCAAAATGTGCCCATTAGTTTTATCTTGTAGGGTGTCACAAAGAAACAAATATACATAATTATAGGAAAAATAGACATAAGACCAATAATAATGAAGTCAGTTTAACAGTATGGTACTGACAGAACAATATACAGTTAAGATTTCTTTTAATGTCACTCTCCTTTTTCATTCTAAGTGTCCAAAAGGTTACCAAGCTCAAACCATAAAGCTACTACATCAATGAAATTCAAAAACATTAAGAGCTACAAGATATGTAAAGTGTCAATATTTTTTTAAAGATTGTATAATTGAAACTCATTGCTTCAATTATTTTATAATATGTATGATTAATGAATTATAGTTTTATCTTTTATCTGTTTATACAAAACTATCACAATATAGCAATCTTTAAAGTGGTATTAATATTAAGTATAGTTACACTAAAATTGAATTGAAGAATTGTCTCATAGAAGTGGAAATAAATAAATGTATGATTATGTACTAAGTGCAAGACAATATTATGTTATTCCACGGTATCTTTTTATGTCAGTGGAACTAATAGGTGTAGCAGTCTGTAGTAAACTAGTAGCTGTGACAAAATATAATAAAAATTATATTGATGGTTAAACAAATAAAGCAGTAATTATTTATTTGGTAATCATAGTAATTATTTTATATTTAATTATGATTTAGCAAGTCTTGTTACACATTATGTAAAGTATGATGTGTGGAACTACAAATATGGTAAGTTGCATTTTAAACACCAAAAATAAAAAACGATAACTATTAAAATTAATTATGCACGAGTGATACGAAGCGAGACGAAGAAACAATACCATTTTAGCGCCAATACGATTTGAACTTGGAAATGATGATTTATGATATTTTATGAGATGACTGTAGTGGTCTATCTTCATTAATTATATAATAATTACCACAAGAATAAAATTCCTCTCATTGTTGAAGAATATAAAAAATCCAGTAAAACTGTACTCATTCATTCATCTTTTCTTTGATTATTGACAAGCATGTCCCTCACCTGCTCCTACCGATAACGTTAAAAAATGAAGTCAACACAATTGTAATTCATGTGATAGTAAATAAATGGTAAACAAAAATAATCTAGAACCATAACATAACACACAAGTGATTGATTCAAGCCTAGTTGCTTTTTAACTTTAATATCTTACAATTTAACACAAGCACAAGAAAAGACAAGCCATATTGAATTAGTGATGTGCAGTAGTGCGTGTTTTGACTTTGCATCGATTTGGCTCGAATACTAACTCGATTCGATTACTTTACTGCTCAAATTGATTACGCGTAAGAATATTTGTACAAATTAGTTTAAGCTAATCGCATAATATGGATAATATTGGATTGACATTACCGTAGAAGCGAAACACCATATTTATTTTTGATTGAAGATTCAGAGAAGACCAGAATTTATACAAAAAAGAAACTTAATTACGCAAGAGATTCCATATTTTGGACGTGCCATTAAAGTAATAAAAAATTTAATCATACATTAATTTTACACAAAGTATAAAAGAATAGTATTACAGGTAAAAAACGTTTTTTTAAATTACACTTGGTCATCTTAAACAGTCTATAATATTTTTAACCTACGGTTTTAACGGAAAACACCTTGCCCCATTTTTTCTTCTCGTTTTATTATATTCCATTGATATTTTATATAAAAGTTAAATGTCATGAATATAAAAAAATCTGTGCTAAGTAATTTTTGTAGGAACTTTAATTATATTATTGTTTGACTATTAAGCATTATTTTATATTAATAAAGATATTAAAAACAAAATTATTCTTTTTTGCGCTTAATATTTTTTCTCAAATACCTAACTTTTTTACATAATATAACGACAATTAAAGCTTTTATATTTAGAGTTATTTAATAATATTATTATTTAAGTATATAATATTTTAGAATTAATACTCCATGGTTCCATAATCGATTGTTCGTGGATGAAAATTAATCGATATATATTTTGAATAAAATCGAATCAAAATCGAACTGCCCTAGATGTATTATTGATCCGTAGTTGTATTAGTTTCAGCCAGTACAGATGCATTTATAATTCATAGAGTACTTTTAAAATTTACTGAAATAGAGAGTTGTAGTAGCAGACTCTAGTAGAGTAGGTGTTATGGAGTTAGGGACCTCCGAAATCGATTTTCTAAAAAGTATAACTACACGTAATCTATTACCTAATAACTAAATATAAATTATGTAATTAGTACGTACAAAATCTTTAGACAATATGTTGCGGTTTGTATTACAGAAAAACAACAATAACAATATTATATTAAAAGTATAAATAATTTATGCAAAACTTACTTCGAATGTTTGTACGTATTTAACCGCTCGGGGTAGTCGTCAAGCTGCAAATATTGGCCTAGCAATACTGGAATGTGGTATCATAACGCGGAATGACATGACTGTGTGTGTATACTGAAACGTATCGGAGCGCTGGAAAAATTATTTTTGAATAGAATTTATAATTTGTTTGAGCTCGTACAACTTTCTTTCAATTCGGATTGTAATTCTAAATGCAATATAACCAACAAATTAAATTTAAGGGATTTAAGGTTAATTAAAATCTGTGTGTAACTGCAAAATACAGGTCAAATATTATATAAATGAAAACATTAAATTAATTAATAATTAAATTAAGTATGTAATTTATACTTATTGTTTCGTTTATTTTTTAGAATTTTAGAATTATTGTCTGATTCGCTGAATTTTAAGTGCCAATTTGATTTAGAATATACCATGTATTTTAATAAAATTTTCAGGATCGTAAGGCATTCTCTATACTTAATTGCGATATCTCAATGGAACATTAAAATTACCGATCTTTACTTGTTTAAGCAGTCGACATTTAAAATAATATTCACAGATGATTGAATTTACTTTAAATACACATAATGAGGCTGGATATAATTTTTTTGCGGTATGTAATGGCTTCCGTAGTACTAATGTTTACAGACCGTTAATAAAACCGCAAATTTATGGGATTTATGTTTTTGTTTTAGTATAATGCTTACACACTAACATACTCATACGTACCTAGATGTGAAGGGCACCTAAAATTCCTTATATTACTACAATATATGGTAATATGGACACATACACAAACATTCATGACGCGAAAAGTAACACTTATCTGTCATAAACGATGAATAGTTTAAATTAAAATAAGATTAACCTCTGTCCGCTGATCCATGCAATTGAATAATGTTGATTAAGGTATTTTAATACATATCGAAGAAGTGGTAGAAACAACAAAACCATTAATTATAAAAAATATAATCATCAAACCTTTCTGATCATAGACACGAAAAAGGATACTCACTTTGAGTTTAAACATCGCCATCTAGTATCGACTTCCAATTTAAGTTAAGTTAATATTAAAAATCGTTTTTATGTTGTGCAACTAGATGTCGATACGTAATATCTCTGAAGCTCGCTAAACACTTATGATTATACAAGCAGGTATGAACGTATGTCCTATTAATCTAGTTGCTTTTACGGTACTTCCTTTAGGCCTATAAATATATTTCTCTGTTTTTCGTAGCAGTAAAATATAAATAAGAGACGCGTAAAGAGATAACCTTAGATATGAGATTTAAAGAAACGGGATATAAAGTAATCCTTCTCAACATTATTTCTTGGCTTTCTATTGAAAGTTAAACAAAAATAAGAAATAGTATCATCGCTGTACGCTATTTAGAGTGGGGATATTGCAGACACCTAAAGGAAACCTCCAATAAAAGCCAGTATAATGATACTAATCAGTTCTGTTTTATTTATTGTTAAACTTTGGTTCTTACTCTGCATAAACAAAGTAACAAATTTTCAATTAACAATCTACAAGTATTAATTAAAAAAAACAAAACCCTTTCTGTCCGTATATACCCATTACGTTCCGGGTAAATACGGACGTCAATTGGGGTAATTGCGAACACCTACTTATCATTACATAAATCACAAATGTACCCCTTTAATGAAGTACCACATGTATAATATTCATATGCCCATTTTTGGCACATGAGACATTGTATCCAGTCTTCTGTCGCAGGTGCTACATACTTTTCATTGCAAAAAATACAAAAGTAAACGTTCGTCATCTTTTTTAAAATATCTAAGATTTTTCACATCTTTTTAGAGATTTTCAGCCTTATTTTTCTTACTGCTATAAGTCTTTTTCTTCTTAATATTTACTTTTACACCTTTAATTTCAGTTTTCTTCTTTTTATCTTGTTTCTTTTTCTCTTTATCCTCTAAGTTGTTTTTAGGAGTTCTAGTCAAAATAATTGAATGTTTTTTTTTCAGGTTTCGGCTATCTTTTATTTGGAGACTGCAAAGTGGGAAAAATATAAATAATAAAATGGGAAATAGCGCTTCCAGGATCTCCTCGGGGTCGGTGTTAGATGGCAGTCCACGGATTGCCACCTTGAGGTCGCGCTCGTCCGGCAAGGCGTACGAAAAGCACGAGATATTCTCAGTGGTTCCCAAGTCCACTAGGTACCTCTGTACCACGCGGAACTCCAGCTCGTCCGAGGGGTGAAGCGCACGCCCTGCCCAAAGGGGCGTGCTCCAACGATGCGTTCCAGCTTCTCCTTAAGCGCCACCAGGTGCCGCGCCCAGTTGGGAAGCCTTTCCACCACCATAGGTGGGTACTTGAGCTTCCGGGCGGGCGCGGCAGGCGGTGCGGCGCTCACAGGAGGCGTCAACGGTCGCGCGGCGAATGCCGAATGCTCGGCAACGCTCTGCACGACGATGGTAGGGGGCGTCAGCGACGAAACGACCGTCGCATAGGATGTGGCTTCAGTAAGCGGCGTTGCGGGGCGCGTAAAGCGCGAGGCGTCTAGCGCCTGCGGCACGGCGTCGGCTATGAATGAGGCAGTCGATGGGTTTCACCCTCCGTGAATGGGTAGAGGGCGGGCGTCACGTCCATGGCCTCGGACTGGGTGATTCTCTTCTTGATGCGCGGGTCTCTCGGTAATGAAGGAGGGGCGGAGGAGGACTCAGGACAAGGCCGCTTGGCCTCCTGGCCCTCGACCCCGGTTCCTTCGGACGATCGATTGCGCTTGGTGGTGAGAATGTCCACCACCTGCTGGCATTCCTCCAAGGAGAGCTGCCGAGCCCACTGCAGGACATCCTGCGCGAGTGGCGACAGTCCTTCAGCTTCTTCGTTGTCGGATCGCAAGTTGAAATCTGCTGACCAGTCCGACCACTCCCGGTCGGGATCATCCTGGTAGCTGGCTTCGCTTTCGGTTTCTGGGCGCGACGGCTTCGCTGGTTCCACCCGTGGTTTAGATTTAGGCGGCGGCATCGCAAGAAGCGAGCCGCTGCGGCCTTGACCCGCCTGCGGACGGCCCAGCACTCGTCGACAGTCCAGTGGGCTTCGTGGTTGTTTCGACCGCCTCAATAGAAAGGCCTTGAGCAAGGTCGGGGCTGTGGTGGTAAAGGTGCATGGGAGGGTGGCGTGGGCCTCGCCAACCTCTCGCGTCCCTTCTTCGTCGGGGGCATCCTCGGTGTGGCGCTTCACCGCGGTCTGATCCGCGACACGCAGTGTGAATCCAGTTGAGGGTAGGAATCTTTTTCTCTCGTCGCACATGTACAGATGTGTATGTGCGTCTCGTTCCCTCCAACGAATCGTAATAATTCGCCGAGGGAAGCTGTGATGCGGAGCGTCCGTACGATGCGACTGTATGACTTCGAGGTAGTGGCAGTCCCTAAAGAACAACAATGATCTAACAAGAATGTGTGCGGGGTGAGGAGCGGGGGCTAGGCGGTTAGAAACTGATGTCCGTAATTACCCGTAATGGAGAGGGCTATGCTCGAAGTTTCCCTGCTTGATAAAATTCGGAATGAAGAAATCCGCAGCGGAACTAAAGTCATCGACATAGCTCTTAGAATTTGCAAGTTAAAGTGGCAATGGACAAGCCACATCGCTCGTAAAATCGACAACCGATAGGGAGGAAATGTTCTCGAGTGGCGACCACGAACCGAAAGGCGTAGCGTGGGATGGCCCCCCACTAGATGGACCGACGCCCTCGTCAGAATTGCAGGGAACCGCTAGATGCGGGAGGCGAGTAGCCGTTCTAAATGGCGTTTTATATGAGAGGCCTATGTCCAGCCGTGGACTTCTACAGGCTGATGATGAGATAATGATGATTAGTATTTTTTCACATATTTTTCTTTTTTCCTAACAATATATTTACAAAAATGAATTTGTTTGTAACAAGAAATGTTGAATGTTGGCGATCGATTTCCGGACGAGAAAAATATCATAATTATTTGTTATTAATTTCGATTATGATATTTTAAGTGTGTGAACATTTATTATTGATATCTCTCTTTAGCTTCTCAAGAATGAATTGTATAGAGATTCGTGGTCGTATAATAAATAATATTGTTTTATTGTAACTAATTGAGTGTGAACCGCTGCAAAATCTTTACTTGAATTAGTGATTTATGATGCTATTGTATTGCAATTGTTTTGAATGCTTTTCAGGTTCAGAAATAACACAAGCATGTATAGTCACCGCTGCATCAGTATACGGTGCGATATGCTATAAAACGGTAGTCATTTTGTTCCATTCAATGTAATTAATACGTACAGTTGGTTGGTACACTCGTAGATAGGAAACCTTCCAAAGATTCTCGGGTTTTATAGGATAACAAATGAGTTATCTAAGAAGATACTGGCAGAGAATTCGGAATTTTGTGTGAATGCACCGATCTTAAACTTACATAATGCAATGGGCTTGTCTCGAAGGATTCTGATAATTGTAATACTGAGTTTTTCGCCTTAGTAGTGCGAACGAAAATTATTTCATTAAAATTATTCGAAATCTTATTTCATGTAAAACCAATCTATCATCACCACTAGCTAATAACACAAATATTTTCATGTTAACTTAAACATCGTTTATCATTTTATATTACCCACCTAATCAGAGTTCTGTCCTGGATCTCTGGATCGTGTGGAATAGTCATTAGACATATAATTCAAACGATACATGGTTACTAGATCTCACTATGTTGCACTTGCGAGTGGCACGGACATACTACACAAATGAAAAATCACAAACACTGAGACAAAATAATATTTATTTGTTCAATTTGTCAATTCTTATTCATGGGTTTTTTTAATATTCTTTCATTATTTGTATTATTAAAAAGCGAAGAGTAGTAACAGCCCTACAGGAGAGACGTAAAAATGTTTCCATTATAAATTTAGTCATGTAACATGTTCCTATCTAAAAATAGAGCTTACTTTCTCCCAGAGTGACGTCAAACCTGGAACCAGACAGGGAGGCGCCGAAGCTATCGATTCGGTCTTTAATTCAATGTCAGCATCTAGCCAGACCAGGGTTTCTGGGAAGCCCGCCAACCTACCTACAAACAGATGATCCTTGGCGACTACTGCGCCCTTGAGTTTCTGTAAATGGAATTTCATGCCATTATACCAACTATAAACAGAACATAAGATGCGTCGATGTTTTCGGTATAGAGCAAAATTTATGAGCCGCAGAGGTTAACACTAACCTATTTCCCTTCTCAGGCCATCTCATTAAATTTCCGTTACGATAAAATAGATATCTCAAGTCATATTATATTGAAAAACTTGTCAAGGGGTCTGTTTACATTGTGAACATTCGCTCAAAACCTTGCGTGACGTAATTGGATATACAAAAGTTCGAATGTCGATCACTGAAGTCACTGAAAACTCATTATGTAAAATTTCACATTAACATTTACAGATAAGATGAGTCTACTGTAGCCGTTACTGTAGCCAGACTCAGTTGTGAGGTCTCGTGATCACCGCATGAAGTTTAGGTAACCGAGAAAAATGTTAATCCAAATCCTTGTTAGATGAAAATGATTAAATATAAAACAGTCCTGATCCATTAAGTACCTGCTCGTTTATACACTAATTTACAGAAAACCTCGTTAAGTCCGCATTGAATCCGTGTGGGATTTGATTCTGTACTGTGTTTATATCCAGGAATATTTTTCAGTCGCTGTAAAATTTCACGAATTTTTTATATCTTTTACTTTTTTAGGAAACAATTAGTGGGTGTAAGTAAGGTGAGAAATATTCCGTTTATTTTTTTTATATCTCTTCCTCCTTTTATCTTACAAATTTAACAACCGATATCAAAATTCGTTTTCATGATATATACGTCCTTCAATGGATTATTGAACTGTAGATTTGAATCAAATTTCAACTTTTCCCGTCTATTAAAATGATAGTAGTGATTTTGTTACGTCATGAAGCATATTTTGGTTTTGGTTTCCTAAATAATAATATAAATATAGTCTCTGCTGTTTTGTTGTTAAAGTCTCGTGATCAATGACACGAACATTGCATCTATAAATAGCTCGAGATTGAGTTGTATTCTCGGAACTCCTAGAGCCAACATAAAGATACGGCTAACGTTCTCGGCTACAGGATTTGCCAAAACATGTGTGAAATAATAAAGAAACAGTCTAATAAAACAACTTATTTAATTTTTAAAGCTGGCTACCATAGACGTTAAAAACCGTGTAGTATTTCTAGAACATTCTATTATACATAATTGTGTCCTAAATTCTGAAGGTCTATCTGCCACCGCATCACAATTGTTTCGCCATTAGCTTTTCGTACTGTTTAGGTAACGTTGCACTTAACCGAATATACTATAAAAGCTAAGTCTCTAACCATAGGTTGAGTAAAATATTTTAACTTAGTTTTTTATAATTTCACCATTGTGGTTTCATATAATTAAATCGAAGAATATGTTAATTTTATGCATTTTAGTAATCTTGACAGATGTGATACATCAAAATTTATTAATGCCGCTTGGATTGCGTAATACCGGCGAAATATTTCTGAAACCAGCAATGAAATAATATTGTTTACGTAAAGGCACTAATGAGGGTAGATCTCTATTAAGGAATTACTGGTTCGGTTATTATTTTCTTCTTTTTAGTGATAAAAGTTTATTTTTATTTTTATTTTATTTTCCACATTGTATTGTCATTGGTAGATTATTCCAACATTTCGCGTATATCGGCGATTAAGTACGTATCTTCGTCCAGGTAAAAAAAACAGAGCTAGCCAACACGAATCTAATAAGCCCAACCTCCATTGGTTTACCAGTAGGCATTCCAGGGTTCCGTCTCTAACTTTCTAACTCCATCATCAGTTCAGTACAATGGTACCATATTATTGTATCAACTACACATCATGTATTCGTATAAACTTACACATCTGACAAATTTCAAAATGATACAAGCACTAGAAATGGGCGAAATAAATAATAAGTCTAGTTTAATTAGTTATTTAGTTAGTACAGCTCGACCTCATATTTATTAGTTAACGTAATGTTTTAAATGGTATTAAAACACGTATTTGTAGAATCTCGTAAGGCGGCTTGCAATGCATTTTTCGTAACTATTAAATTCATTTCATGCGAATATTTCTAGTAGGTTGTGACGTTTGGTGACCGAATGACAACCTGGTGATACGATCAATTGCAATTGTTAATATTATTATTGAGTACTACCAAACCGTCCTCGCTTCGCTTCAGAAATGCTACGCCTTACGTTTAGAAATAGCACCTGCGTTGTTTTAGGTTCTCAATGTATGAATTAGAAATATATTATAATACCAAATGAATAATTAAATTTTTATTCTTATAAATTTGGGCAGGGATTTGCCTTACAATTTGAACACAATATGATTACGTCTAAATCCGAGGGCCTACCCACTAAACACCACCCGAGTTGGCTTTGGCCTTGTGGCCTCTAAGCCTTCATCTGAAGCGACCCATCCTTAGAGAAGGAAAAGGTGCTAGCGGCACTCCCGAGGGAGCATACGCTTGTTGTAACACTGAAGGTGTTGTCGAATGGAGAGACTATGTGGCATCTTAAGGATGCTACTAACTGTTATTATTTGAGTTTTAAACTATGGCTGCCAGGCGGCAGTCCAAGTCAGAAGATATCTTGTCAGGGAGATCTGTGAGGGCGTTTCTTGGCCTCCGGATTTGATGACCAGTAAGATTAGGGGCGGTGTAATCCGCTGCCTGTCTGATTAGCGGATTCGAGTGTTCCTCTGAGATTTAAAAAATGCAGTGCAATAGTCTTTAAAAGATTTCTGAATTGTCGGGAGTTGTAGATCGAAGTGCAGGTCGTCGGTCCTTTACGCACCAGTGAGCGTTGGTTGCGATCCTGCAAAAAAGGTTTTGGACACTCTGGATGGGATAGAGTACTCGGGGATCGGCGTGTGCGAAGACAGGGGCGGCGTATGACATCACCGGTCGTATGCAAACCTTGTAGAGCGTTCGCTTGCTTCTGAGGGACATCTTACTGTGCCTCCCCAACAGACTGTTGAGTCGGCTCATATAGTATCTGGCGGAGTTGGTGACTTTACGAACGTGCGGTCTGAAGGTAAGTCTAGAGTCGAGAGTTACTCCTAAGTATTTGGTAGTGGTTTTCCACGGAACAGGGGTGCCTAGCAAACGGATGTTAGGGTCGTCTTGTCTATGTCTGGTCTTGTAGTGAAAACATACCGCGGAGCTTTTCTCCGTGTTGACTTCGATTCGCCATTTGGTGAACCATTTTCCTAGCTCATTAACTGAGTGTTGGAGTCGGAAGAAGACTAAATCTAATTTCTGCGCTTGATAATAGAGGGCAGTGTCGTCTGCGAATAGTGAGATTTGCACGCCGTTTTTGGGGATGGGAATGTCTTTAATGTACGTTAAAAATAACAAGGGTGCTAGTACCGAGCCCTGTGGAATCCCAGCCGCTAGCGGGCGTGGGGAAGAAAGTACTCCTTCGTGTCTGAAACGAAAGGAGCGGTTTTGGAGGTAGGAAGCGACTAATCGAACAACGCGATCTGGCAGACCTAGGTAATGGAGTTTATAGAGGAGTCCTCCGTGCCAAACTTTGTCGAAAGCTTTGGCAACGTCGAAAAAAACCGCGACTGTGCGTTTACGTTTAGGGTAAAAACCGCTTAGGATATATTCCACTATGCGGTGGATTTGCTGAGGGCAAGAGTGCTTGGCACGAAAGCCGAACTGCTGTGGAATAATTAATGGTTGACCGTCTACTGGGAAGAGAAGGAAACAACGATGGGCTCAGCGGTGACAGGGAGTGAGTTCTTTTGACGGACCTCATCCTCTACTGATTCTATGTGGGAAGGAACGCATGGTTGCGAACTGGGTGAGCATTGAGAGGCTATGCTGTCAGCGAAGCATTCGGCTTTATCAGCGTCTTCGAAGGCGATACTGCCATCGGGACGAGAAAGAGGTGGGGTGAGAGGCTGGGCGCCTTCTCGGAAGGCTTTCGCCACCTTGTAGAACGCCCGATGGGAGGGTGTGATCCCCTCCATGAGGAAGTCCCAATTGGAGTTCCTCACTTCGGCAAGACGAGAGCGAACACGTCGCTGGAGAGCGTTGGCTCGCTTCCTATATGTTGGGGTGGGGTAGAGTGCGGCCCTTCTCAGGGCTGCGTTCTTGGCTTGAATAAGATTCCTAACATCGAGTGGTAGTTTTCGGTTTGGCACCTCGACTACACGCTTGTCGTCACGGAGAGATGATTGTACTAAATGAGTTAAAGAGTTGACCGCTGAGTCTATCTTTTCCGTATTAACGAAGTAGTCTGAGTTGATAGCCAGTGGTGAGCCGGCGGCATCGAGACCTGCTACGAGTGATTTTTTATAGCCTTCCCAGTTGATGAAGGTTTTAGTATAAGTGTTTGGTTCGGTGGCATAAGGCCCGAGTTTAAGAGAGACCGGCCGGTGGTCAGAACCTAAGTCGTTGAGCTTTTCGATCGCCCTTAGATTGAGAGTGACTCCTTTAACTAGCGCGAGATCGATAATGTGTGGAGGATGGAGTGCTCGATCCGGGTAATGAGTAGGGGAGGAAGGACAAAAGACATCGACGTCCCGTGTTGCTATGAATTGACTGAGTTTGATACCATTCGCGTTGGTCAATCGACACTTCCAATCTGTGTGTTTGGAGTTGAGATCTCCAAATAAAATAACCGAGTCTCCTAGAGAGAGTAGGGCCTCTAAGTCAGAGTTCAAAAGCGGAGTTCCCGAAGGATTATAGACTGAGGCTATGATCAGGGACGGATACCCAGTCATAACCAGCTTGCAAACAGTGGCTTCTATGTTAGTGAGTGTAGAAGTCTCAATAGGGGAACAGTGGAGCGACTTTCTATAGTAAATAGCGGTGCCACCGCTTGCGCGGCTTGTGGCGACGCCAGGGCGTCTGTCGGCTCTGTCGTTTCTGTCGTTGCGTGATAGGCCCTTGGTGTGCGGGTTTTAAGAAAGTTTCTTGAACTAGTAGTAAATCTGTGGCGTTGTTGCGAACAAATTCCTTTAATTCAGGGATGTTGTTGCGGAGGCCGCGAGTGTTGAACGAGATGAGCGAGATGCCCTTAGGTTTGGTACGACCGGTGTGACAGGAAGGTGCACTAAGTGCTTAGGCCATTATAACGACGTTAATAGATGGCTGTGCTCAGCGAGTGCTAGCAGGCGCTGCTGTGGTGTGGTCGCCGCCCGTATCTTGCGAGCCAGGACGGAAATTTCTACGATGTCGACGTTTTGAATGACGTCGTAAACGAGCTTCATGTATTCGGCCAGAGACGACTTGCCCTCTGGTTGCGCGGTGTTGGTAATACGCGGTTCGGCCTGTTTCCGGTCGCGTGGGGCGGCCGGGGCAGGGCGGGGAGCAGCTACGGTTGTCGTGGTCGTGTCGGTACGTCTCCACGAGTTAAAATGCTCGGGTCTAGGCGGCGCGATAGGCGTCCTCAGAGGAGGGAAGTTTGCTTCGGTGTTCGGCGGAGGGCCAGATTGGGTGTTTCTCCAAGACTTCCATGCGGCAGTCCTGGGTGGGATAGGTTAGGTTAGGTTAGGTTAGATGTTAGGTTAGTCTTTGATGCTATGGGGCTCCAGGCACTTAACGCACCTGGGGTTGGCGGAACAGTTCGCCGCTGCGTGGCCGTAGAGCTGGCAGCGATGGCATTGACCGGGGAAGCCGCGTCTATGCGGGGGCACTACCTTGATGAAGGATAGACCACAGATGGTCATGTCGGCCCGGAAAATGTTCCGGGACTCGGGCGTGTTGGATAGAATGGCAAGAGCCAGCGGGTATTGTCTACCCGTGTTGCTGTACATCTTGTGCACAGCTTCCACGGGATGTCCCTGGGCGACTAAATCGGCGAGGATAGCTTCATTAGGAAGCTCGAATGGGACTCCGCGGAGTACGGCTCGCACCTTGCGCTCTTCCGGAAGAGCGTAAGTGTGGAATGGGATTTTGTTAAGAATGAGAAGCCTCGTAAGGGCACGGAAAACATCAGTATTTGGGGAAGTCACTTTGACTGTTTCGCCAACTACTTTGGCGTGAGTATAAAAGACTTTGCTGTCGGCGCACAGCTGGGTGACTAGGAGCCACTTAGACTTATCCCGGACAAATACCGGTGGCGGGGCCTTGACCTGGGGAGGGACGGGTGAGCAACGGTTCCGTCGTCGGAAATATCTAGTGAGCCATCGGACTCGATCGGACGCTTACGCGACGAGATTGAATGTGCGTCGGAGAATTCGACGTCGTGGGCCGGTGAGGGGTCAGGGGACGCGGGTGAGTCAGTCTGTGGTTTGGTCGAGAGGGCCTGGATGACTGCCTTCTCATCGTGAGGCGCTTTCATAAACGGTCTAAATCAAGTGGTGGCTGGCTTATATAGGCTGGCTACGCTCTCCCTCCAGGCATGGCAGGCTAAGGCAGTGGCGGGGGGAGGTGACGTAACGGCTCGGCATGTCACTTGGCTGCTAACTAGCGACATCTAGTGGTGCGTTGTTACAATATATTAGTAAATAACTTTTTTATTTATGAACGGATTGCAATGAAAAGAACGTTAAAGATTAAGTGACGCTTGTTTTTTGAAGTTTTATGTTCTATTGCGTTAATAGTAGTTTTTCTCGTATATCCTTCGTGTATATAATGCAATCAGTTAGAATTTTACTATACGTATCTTCAACTGGGGCGGTATGTATGGTGATTCTGATTTGATCTGATCGTAGTGAAACTAAACGAGTGATTGGTTTCAACTCATTGGTGGTCAAATGTAGTTTCTGAAGATTGAGAATGCTAGGAATGTGCTTGCTGCTCGACTATTATTTGACGATAAAAAATGAGACCGACAGCTTTCTAAGCCAATCAAAGCATGAACTCATTCAAGAAATTGTCGCTAGCGGTCACCCATCCAATTACCGATCGGGTCTGACGTACTTGAGTAGATTTAAGTAATTCGGTAGACATGAGTAAGTCAGTAAACAAGCGTGGACTGTTACTCAGCTCACAGTCCACATATAGACTGAAGTGACCTATTTTGAGGTTTAACTGCAACTCAATAACTCAAGTCTATTTTGTTCAAATATATGAATTGGTTGACTTACACATCAGTAAATTCAGTCGATCACTTACGATTGATACAAAAGGTCAAAATATGATAATTATAATATCTATAGGCGATATGTCAATTTAATGTATTATGTAAGTTTGTTGTAAATAGTTCGATTTAGCTTACACAATCATATCTATTATTGTTTCTAATATTAAGGTACTCAGTGTGATTCAGCCCGAAAAGCACGCCCACTCAAAGGTGACGCAATCAAATCTATTGAAACAATGATAACACGATAAGCGTGTAAAGGAAAATCACGATGGCGATGACAAAATACCCTCAGTTTTATTGCAAGAATACTCAATCTAGATCTGTAAAAAGCATTTATATACTATATCTTCTCACAGCCTGTTACTTTTCAGTTAAATGTCTAGGGGGTCATCTGGCAATGTGAAAGGTATAAGATCGTAATCCACTACGATGGAAAATTTTAGGATGGTAAACTTCGCACACCTTTGAAATAAATATAGAGAATTCTCAGACATGTAGGTTTCTGCACAATGTTTTTCTACACCAAAGCAAATGACAATCATACTCTACTATGCACATAACTTTACTAAAAAAATGTGATGTATATAGGATTCGCACTCAGAAGACTGACATTCAAACTACCAGGTTGTCGCTGCTGCTTTTATATTTCTTACTTTCTCTTTATTAGATCTCTTATCAACTAGGGTATAGGTAAATTTAGAATCAGAGCTTCCCTGGCTTTCGCGTGGTGACTTACGTTACGTTACTTGACGGTATTTAATTTATTTTACCATATTCCGCTGAAGTTTTTATTAAATATAAGCTATTTGTGTCTTCTTTTTAACATAATTAACACAGTAGATGATGATAAAATTACTACACCGGAAGCCAAAGTATATTATGAAATAGTTGTTTCCGAACCCAAATAATTAAGTTTATTTTCTCAGACAGCTCAAGTATGAAACTACTTCAACACATTTTGACTTCAACGAGTACGTACGATTTTCAAGTCACTCATCTGTCAGCGTGTTAGCATGTACATACAACATTTTGTCATCTATTTTAATAGACTTCCCATAAAAACAGAAATATGAAACCAAACATAACTCATAACTGGAAGAATATAAATCCGAAATGACCTGAACTCACTATTTTTTTTTGGGTTTGGTACAAATTTAACAAATATTTTTTATAAGACTGTCCAAAACTCTTGAGTTCTATTTAAACTTGAAAGCATTATTTCTTAATAGCTGGGAACGTAAAATAACTAACAAGTTTCAAAACAGACATATTAAATATATCTTAGTTATTCGAATACCCAGGTCCGAAACGAATTTATTTATATGACAGATCAATGTTTGTTCTCGTGTCTGGTAATTTTTTATATACTTTTTGTTTATTCATACCAGTCCTTGTATGAGCGTTTATTAATTTGTCTTTGTAATCAATAGGCGTAGAATTAAACCCATAAAGTAATTTTATCTCCCGTGTCGTAACATCACAAAGGCTTTTGTGAGAAGTCCAGGTTATTGTAAGTCGATTGAACTGTGGTAACAACGCTTTGATTAACATTGGCGCGGTGATGTGCTAATTGCGCGTACACCCATTATTTTACACAGCAGTATAAATTGTGTGATGTTTTAATTTACAACTCGCTACTAATGTTATATACAGATCTTTATGTCGACCACCATCGTCACAAACTAGAATTATCTCGATGTTATTGCGCAGTCGAGCTTCTTGCTTCAGGAAACAACGCCTGTACCTATATTGCTTGTTACAAGTAGATGTCCTATTGTTTATGTCAGGCGTATTGTGGTACGTTTTCAAGACGCTGTCATACGAGTCTAAAGATGCGGTTTTGATTCCTGAACATACTTGACACATGATAACACTTACAAACATCGCCTTGGTCAGCAAGCACGTAGTTATGTAATGTTTTTGCGTATCTATGAGTTCGGATCTATGAGTTCATAGAAAAAAGGTTAGGTATATTCTTAAATGTACTTTCTTATTATAAAATGTATGCTAATAATCTTTACTTCGCCAATCTCAGTTTGAATCATATCTTATTTTTAACCGGTTAGCTTAAATTATATCACTGTCGCTAATTGTTTGCCAATTAAGTATCAATACTGTATTTCGTTCATTCTAAGTATGATATTCTCCAAAATATATATTTTTAGTAAGTAGTCACTGTTAGTTCTGCCCATGCATACATGAAATTAGTGGATAATTCCGCTGGTTAACACGTTATTATCGTTCAGTATAACCAGTTAATCGTTTATAGAGGCAAGGATGACGTGGTAGTGGCTTGGACGGCGTCGCCGTGAATTGAAATGTATGGCTGTACTTCAGAGTCAATCGTGTCATCAATTTTATTGCGAAATAGTCATAATACATATGATTAACGACTTCTATGCCTTTTGTTTGGACAATATAGTTTTATTTTATAGCCATTATAAGCTTACTAGATGGATTCGCAACCGCGGCGCCTATTCAGTAATTATACTAAATTTTTCCATAAGATTCATTTAGAATACATATAAAAGATTTATAATTTTCTTTTTTAATATGTAAAAGTTCATTAACAATCCTTATCTGTGAGAATCTCCTTTTTTTCCTCCTTCCACTATCCTCAGCTCTTCAATTTCAAAAAACTTGATAAAATTAACAAAATATTAGTATGTAATATTAATATTTTACTGCCTTAATACTCTTAAATTAACCTTTCTTATGTCACGATACGATATCTAACATAATTAATTGATATCTCAAATTGTATTAATTACTAATAAACGCCACTCGCTTCGCTTCACAAAAACTACGCCTTACACTTTGAAATAGTAATGGCACTGTTTTTGGACTGGCTTTTGCGTATTATGTGAAATAGAAATATATTAATTTATAACTTTTTCATTTATGGACATGTAGAAATGGACGAAATATAAATATTAAGGGATGCCTACTGCATTATATTAATGAAAAACATAATGAAGTCGATTAAGGCGTTTCCGAGATTAACGCGAACAAACGCATAGACAAAAAATAATTCTTACAAAAATTGTTTTGGGTTCTATTGCGTACATATAGGCTCCTAAATATAGTATTCCTCCTATATCCTTCATGTACAGAAAGCGATCAGTTAAAATTTTGCTATACGTATGTATAGCTGGTAACATGGGTTTTTGTAATTATACGAGTAGGCTGTTAACATAATTCAGCAGGGGTCAGAGAAAACGGCTGAAGTTAGAAACTTCAAATTTTGACAGTAGTCACCTTTTATAATGTAAGCATATATAACGAAAAGTATCTTGTTAATTAAATCCCCTGATACTAAAAGAGTAGATAAAACTATGACAGAACATCGACTTTGCAGTTTAATACTAATAAAACGTATTTTTCGACATTTTTATACGCATCATTACAACGCATAACTGTTTCACTTCTCAAGGCTCAGATCTCCTTGAAACG
Organism: Megathymus violae; assembly: GCA_003671415.1. Classification (NCBI taxonomy): domain Eukaryota; kingdom Metazoa; phylum Arthropoda; class Insecta; order Lepidoptera; family Hesperiidae; genus Megathymus; species Megathymus violae. Next base: position 2,058,651 of record PDGT01000018.1, read on the forward strand.
GATATAGCTCACTTTAGTTACATGCATATTGGCAGAATGTACGTACCTTTGAGAACATTATAGAGAATTTTCATCTAACATACCATACCATAACTATACCACATCCACACACGTGGTGATTAATTTTGTAGTAGAGCAGTAAAACAAAAACAAAAAAGCCTTTAGCTTTCTTAAAACTTTGTAATACGTGAATATTTCGAACTCGGATTCATCGGATGGAAAAAGATGTTGAAATCATTAGCTTGTCGATACGTTTAATTTCTTTCCCAAGGGGGTTAAAATGGAGGATGAAGTTCGACTCGAGCTTTTGTTAATTTGACTTTTAAACTTTATACATCCAATCCAATATCCAATAAAATTAATGACATCGGTATGTTTCATCATTTACCAACATTCGTCCCCACACTATACAAAAAAGAGACGAAAATTTGTTATGTTTTCAGTTTATTAGTTTTATAATTTTTTGTTTTACACTGTTGTTATTTAGATAATACCTACGTACATTTCAACAGGATTTCTGTAAATTTCTATCCCAAACCATAACCAGTTGAGCCTTTTAGTTTAATTAACGCAATGCTAAAGAATAAATCTCTATTTATTTATTTGAAAAATTTATTATTTTGAAAAATATTGAAAAGGCAAAATAGTGAAAAACCTATATTCCGAAATATGTTTCTCTTAAATAGATGTTATTGGCTTCTTAAGTGTTTGTAATCCAAATTATTTTTTTAGTTGAAAAATCCCGTTTACTTATAAATTATATTATATAACATGTATTTGTGTAACTTAAAAATATTACTTTTTGATATTACACAATTTAAGTTTTTTGTGATTATTATTTTAAAGACATACCTATATACGAACAGTTTTAATGGATAACCATAGTTAATCTGAATATCAAGTAATTCACCATATTTGCCGTGACCATATTGCCAGAAATCTATATAACTTTCAGGTATGTAGGTTTCCTCGCGATCTTTTTTGCACCGAGAGACAAGTATAACTTGTAACAATACACTTAGACGTGGGATACGATTTAGATTCAAGCAATCTTCAAATAAATAAATTGTATCAAATTATAAAAGAAATACATGTCATAATTAACTAAAATTCAGGTAATCGAATTTCCAGCTTATAATTAAGTATTATGTAGAAAATCTCATTCGGCGGCACTGTTCATGGAACACAAAGTCGTCCCGAAAGCACCCTAATTCATTTATTTGGTGCAAAACAAAATATTTTATAAATAGGAAAAAAAAACATTTTTACATTTTTCAATTTTCATGACCTTGTTTATGGATCATTTAATGTAAAATATTAACTCCGATTTAATACCAAATTTTAGTTTCGAATAGTGAAAAAAAGCGGTTGAGATACATGACGTTAAATAGTCACCTCCGCTAATAGATGTTCGTAACACCGAAGGCATCACCGACGCGTTATCAGCTAAGATGAAAGCAGGGAATTTGTTTATTACTGGCTCTCCGTTAATTATGAAAGGACGGTGGTAGATACCCAGGTACGCTTAAATAACATAACAACTCTACCACCACGTAAAATGTATAATTCATCAATAATTGTGTTGCATACAAATAATCCTCATTTAAAGTCGTTATATTTATGTAGAAGAAGTTTATAAAAACCCGTCTTCAAATTCTCCCTTAAATTTATTAATATCTATACACATTGATGTAAAGCTTTCTTAAAAAGATCAGGAAATTTCGAAATTATATATTCTTTGGAAATCATAAAGAGCCTATTGGCGTGACAGGTGTACACTTCACTGAAGTAAACAACTGTTTTACCGCCGTAGCTTTGAGTATATCAATAGCGTCATAGTTGGTTGGTTTCAATCTATGGGAGCAGCGTCGCCCAACTTCACCATTATCTATTTCGCTTCCAACTCTCGTCACAAACTGAACGCGAATACGGCGATCGCTCCATCCAATCCGCGGCTCTGAACACTCGGTACGGCACAGAGTACTGACGCGCCCCACTCGTTCATTGCCGACTTGACCGCAAGAGTGGAATGACGCACTCTTGCCAACGCGTCTTTGTATCGCTAATACAACTTTTTTCAAGAACATATTTCAAAGTGCACGAGCACGACTGCATTCACGCGACGTCGAGCGGTAAATCATAAAAGACGGCTGACGAAACTTTTCTGTTTGGCGAAATATTATTCGCAACATTTAAACGTCAGTTATTAGATTTCAGACTTGTTTCAGTTAAACTGTTCCGTATAAATATAGAGCCCATTTATAGTTTTTGACGAATTAAATATCTTGATAGACGTGGCCTAGAAAAGGATCGAGAATGTCGAAAAAACATATTCACAACCAAGCTGCGATACCGTTAGCTCCAGCGGTGTTTAAGGTAAGTTTTTTTTTCTACATATTTAATGGCGAATTTAAAATAATGATGTTATAAATTATTTCATTTTTCATTGGATCAGGGAACTTTCTGCCTTGCGAGAATTTCATTACGTAGATTGTTATAAATTTCATCCTTCAAATTTATTATTATTCAGACCATATCTTTGCACTTTTTATTTTGATTATACTCTGTGTTAAATAAATGTACTTGGTTATAGATGATTATACCGTCCTCGATAGAGCTTAATCGAAATTTCGCTGGTTAAAATAAAGTTTTTTACATATGATATTTGAACGCTGAAAAGCCGTACTTTTGGTAGAGTTTCAGCAGGAAATTTTCGTGTCTACCTTTGTATTCTAACGCTGTGCGAGAATCCTATTAATAAATTTTCATTTGCTGGGCAAATTTGTGGAGTACTAGGTGATCTTTAATCTATTCACTGAAATAGAAGGTTTAGACAACTTTACCACTTATCACATTCGTATGATAAAACTAGAAATAATTATTTAACCATCACTGTATAATACTATTACTAGCCCATTATATTTTATCTATATAAACGTGTTACCTATAACACATTACTATTTGAAGTATACTGGTGTAACCATAGTGTCTTTTCCCTACACCGTTTTAAATATTTGCAAAAATATTCAGATTCCTAATTTTAATGAAATCACAGAACACAATTTACCATGATGATGTATTTTTAAATATAAAAAAATGCTATGAATACTGATTATTATTAAACGTATACGTGGGTAATTTTATAATAATAATTCGTATTTCATGCTGTGAGTCTTATTTGCTTGCTATTTAGCCGAATTCGGTATAGGGATATTACTGGTAGTAATAGCAGCAATATTTTACCGAAAAGGATATCAAAACTTCAACCCCATATATAAATTTAACTGCGGCTTTTGTTGCGTTTTTGATAGACGTGTTCCTAGTTTTTGTACTTTAACATGCGGAATATTTCGGTGTTTGAATTTGCATAAATTTACATTGAAATGTGCGAATTGTACATTTCAGTGAATCATGAACTTGCAACATAAATATAACCTGTTCTATATGTTTAAATTATATTTTAAAAACTAATTAAAAAGATAGTAACTAATCACCGGAAGACTCATAAAGGAAGTCCCACCCGTATTATGAGTCTATTTGAGATACTCGTAAAATGCTTGAAATTAAATTCAGACAACTTATGTTTTAAATGTAAAATTGATGGCAATCTAATTTATATGCTGCCATGCTTCACTATGGAATATTTACAGAATGTTATAGTCCTCCTAAATCCCTCTGCAGTGTCGCAGTATGCGTTTATTATTTTATATATTTTAAAGTTATAAATATAAAAATTTATACTTATTTTTTTCGTCGTGAATTAATAATGTAATCTTTACGTCACTAAAATAATTGAATAGTATATATTAATATATTCAATGACTTTCCTAATTCCATTTCAGTAGGTAACATAGAAATATATTTATATATATCGATCAGTATCCGTTTCGGTACGAGTGTGATAATTACATAAAGGAGTTATAAAAATTTTGTGGATCTCGAAAAATTTTAATTTTAATAATGACTTAAATTTTTAAAAATAAACGATGAATCCCAAATAAGGTTACTTTCAGGTGACCATCGCCTATGATGATGTTGATTTATTATTCGAAATATAACTCAGCGAATCATCGTTATACATGAATTATGTCCTGTTCTCGATTCCCTTCTTTTTTAATTATAGTGAGGTGTCTTTTACAAAACAGCGTACCTATTACACTGCAGCGAAAAAATTGAGGATAAATATATTTGCGGATAGATCTAGCGGAATCATTTTGGATATCATGAGGTGCTTTTCAACATTGTATTACAGAATTAGAATGCCTATTATAATGCATAAAAATATTAATTGAACTGGATTGTTACCCTGACAATAATATAAAGTACTTAGTGATTACTTGAAATAATAATACTTTATGTTAACTTTACTGGTAATTTTGAATGTTTCCTTTATAAATGTATCAACCCTCGTATTATCCACCTGCTTATTACGGAAACATATCAGATTGCCACTAAGATGGCGACTACTTGGTTTTATTTCACGAGTGCTACCTCGAGCTCTTGGAAATTTATTTATAATATCTAGTAATACTATCTTAGATCAATTCAAAGTAACGTATATTCATAAGTGTAGTTAACTACATATCTTAACCGCAATCAAGAAAAACGTAAATTTAGTTAAAACAAACATTGGCAAAAACAAATGTTGGCAATGCATACTTAAAACCTGAAAAAGGGTACAACAGAAGTTTGGTCGTTAGTTAATAAATTCGATCTGAGATTTAAATTATCGATCCAATAATTACCAGCTACAGGCATTAAATTGAAATATTAAAATATAATAAATACCAAAGTAATGATGATCAATGAATACAATTTTGGTATTTGATAGGTGACCGACTTATATAAGCTGAATAGTAATAATATAACTAACACGATTTCCATACAAATTAACCAAACAACTACAAATATTGTAAATAACTCATTTTTACAAGCATTAAATCATTATTTACTGTTGAGTTTTGCGTCATTATTGCAATATTATTTTTTATGAATATACTCTTTAGTCTCTGCTTTATAAAGATAATGATAGACAATATTTTAATAATTGTATTGTTTCCATTTGTCTATCGATGTTTTAAAGAAATTTCTAATATATCTCATTTTAAACGATTACTCGGCACTTTTTTCGCACTGAAATTCACACATATAGAAATGATTCAAAACAGGTAGTTTGTTCTTTATAAGTTTACTATTACTCATATGATGACATAAGCTGTCTAATGAAATATGATAATGTAGCGTAGGAATTCGTTTAGATTTTTTTGGAGTTTTTATTTAGGAGATTAAAAATCGATATATTGAAATTTTAAATCGAGTTTAAATCAATTTATAATTGTTTTAATAAATACGAGTCGAATGCACATGGGGTAGTTTCCATATCATAATCGTATGCAAAACTAATTTACGTTTTGTATTTAAATTTAAACATAACATTTGGTATGGATTTTCCTTTATACTATACCCATAGTATACTTATATGGATAGACTTATGTCCATTTTTTATTGAAAGCTAATTAGTTTCAAGGATAAGTCCGCGATGGGGGCACTCATTTGTTCCAATCTTCATCCAGTTTTATGAATATCTTACAGTATTAACTGAAACTTAAATAATATTTGTGTTTTCTAACGAGTCTTTTTATTTGATATGTCGCACAATTTACTGGATAAGTTTTATTTCAAGTTAACGTCCAAAGTCAAAACTACATTACGTTATTCACGAAATTTAATTGGTGCTAAATTTCAACTTTTCCGTCAGGTATTCGGGTAATAAGAGGAACAAACTGACATACGAGTTATTCTATAAATATATCGTAATTTTACCGGTGTTTGTCTGGTCTGGTGTTAACCTTTCACCTAGTGAAATATTCCAGCATTTTCTATACGTCTGAGTCTATATGTAGTTTAATTACTAAATTACTAAATTTCATAATATTGCGTAACTTGAATATATTTATGTAAAATAATATATGTAATAAAACCAGCGATCAGGTCGTAATACCAATATTTGGTAAAAAAAAATACTATTTATAACATTTTGTAAGCGATCGTTAATTTTTATGGCAATTTTAAACCGATCATATATGGATGAACGTGTTCCACTGCGGTACCTGGGTTGATTTTTTAAGTATTACCCTAAAACGGTGGACATTCCATTTCGAAATTTGTTGGTAATCTTACGTATCCAGTTTCCTTTGGATGGTTACGTTACCTTTTCAATTACAATGTTCTATGAAGTGCAACGGTGACGTGCTGACTATCACGCTAGTATCTTAAAAGTCTAATAAGTAAATAAAAGTAATTTAAGTTTTATTTGTTTTATTAATACGGACTCAAAACAGATTTGCGTGAAGTTTGAACCATGCGGCTGTGTAAAAGACAATAGGTAAGGTATATCGCTAGAATACAAAACTGAAAGCAACCTATTGTTTGCTAAGTTACCGGACCTGACAAATTATTATTTACCCGACAAAATTGCCATCTAAATTCGGCAATTTTACAGTTAAATGAATGATGTATTTGCCATTGGATTTTAATATTTACTGTTTAAAATTTGATAATATCATAAATTATCTGATATTACTATTAATATTTGCGATTGATATTGGTGATGTAACTGATAAAGGATTAAATTAAAGAAACAAATATTAGCTACAACTGTTCCACGATAGCCTCAGAGTTCCTTTTCCAACCTTTCCTATATTAGTTCAATACCGAAAGTGAATACGATAACATTCACTTGTGTACGTTCGCGTTTAACTGATATTGTAGATATTATACTGGACCAAATTTTATCCATAACAATAACAGGGTCCGAAAATTACAACATACGAGTATATGGAAAACGCAACTGAAGGCATTGATGTTCTCCTTGCATTCAGAGAAAAGATGGCTCGCTTTTATTTCAGTTAACTTCTGTCCTGGATGGATGTTTAGCAGCAATCAATGATCGTAATTTATTCAAACAAATCATATATTTTCCGCGTACTCCGTGTTGTTATTCCTCGTTTTATCTTGTTAATACGGGAAAATAATTATAATATCAATAGGTTACGACTATAACAATGTTGGTTTTACTACCAATAAATCATCGAAAATTGAAATTTTTCGTTTCTAAGAATTTTTTTTATTGCTTTAGACATGATATGTAAACTAATTTAAATAATAAAGATTTAATCACCAAAGTCACAATTACATTACGGTATGCGTCTGTTATCCCTTTCATCTAATGGAGTATTAAGAATCCCTATAAAATTATTGTATTTCACAATAACTCTAGTGATACGAGAATAACGTATAAATTTAAAAAATACCTAATAAACCTGAGTTAAGTGATACGTACGAGTATTGACATGTATTGAATAACGGTGATAAATATATTAGATTTTACAACTGAAAACAGCAAACGGAAGTGGCGTGGCGGCGGTCGTGGGTAGGTAGAGTGTATTGTAGTGTAGAGTAGGCGATTGCGGCGGCGATGGACTGTACAACAGCTCCACGATATTATACGGTGGGGTGGCGCTATGTTCGAGCGGTATCGGCTAGCAGTTTAAATTATGAACGCGCTCGCTTGGCCAGTGGAAATTTCCACTGGTTCTCCGCTCACCGCGTGCGCGCCACTCGTCTCCTCGTCCCGCACCCCGCGCCCGGCGTCTCGTCTCAGTCCCCGACTCTCCACTATCGCATTCATACTCACGCATGTACCGGCATTCGAAAAGGGTTTAGAACCACTCCGCTCCAGCTTATTACCTATACGGGCCTGATGCAATGTTTTCAAAAGTTCCATTGTGCGTGCGTACAGCTGCGGTCGGTGTCTGGGAATATGACTTGATTTATTTGTTTGGTGATGTAATTTAATGACTCATTCACTCATTTAAATAAACATATTTCAGAATATACATTAAAAATGATTTGAGGAGTTGTTTAAAACAACCACATTTTACGTTATTTTTAATTGAATTCTAAATAAGTATTATTTTATAGAACACGTGCTAACATTGGTCGGCACAAAACAAGTAATTACCGGATAAATTTAATGTTTAGTATATCCGTCATGCTCAATCTCATAGTTTTAGTATAAACGGGCTGTTTTTACTCAAGTTTACTGTCATCGCTTGTGTACATATACACAGGAGTGCCATGTCATATTGATCGATTAGTTAAAATTTTTGTACAACTCAAAATACAACTCAAAGTCAAAATTTCAACAATAATTCATGGAAGTTATTCTTATGATCCTCAAATTTTCACTTACGACTTATAAGAAATTATAGACAGAATGAACATTACAGATCAAGCACCCAAATACTTACTATACCTACTTTATTGGCCGCTCACGTCTTGTCTAGTGTCAACCAAATTTAGCCCCCAAAAATAAACACCTTATTAATTGAAAAGACAACTGAATGTCAAGGTTTTTGTATACCCTGTTACCTGAGAAATAGTGGCACGCTTAACAATGGACTTTTAAATTTTCCAGGGGGATTATCACGCGACAAACATACTTTTTTTAACTTTCCTAGAAACCTGTGTCGGGCGAGTGGGACATTGGTTACCACCGATTAATAAGAAAAGACTTCAACGAATCTATGAAGGAATATACTTTATTACCCTCGTGTATTTTGCTTGGATAGCGATGTTTGTAACGGTTACGAAAGAAGCGAAATTTTGTGCATGCTTCTAAAGCGGTAATAATATTCTTTTGTTGTATATTTACCTAAGCCTCGACTCGAGACATTCTTGAACAATTTTTGATCTACCGGCACGTACACTGTAGTTTTATTTGAATTTCAATATAGTTATAAATCAATAAATCATAAATACTAATATTGTACATACATCCAACAGTAAATTTCCATCAACATAATGTAATTAAATATACAATTTTTTTAATAATCAGTCGAAAATAGACTTTTTCTATAACATTCCATTAAAAATATCAGTAATCTACAAACGTGCATTAAATATAATTTTCGCTGTGAAACTAAATTGTACTTATAATGCAGCGCTCAACGTTGGACTTCGTCTTGAGTTGCATCGTAAAACATGGAGCCTAACAATTACCTACATCTGGCTATGTGGGTGGTTGTATGTTGTGCGGATTACCTACACAGCTTTCACATCGCCCATTGTTTTGGCTGCACTTGAAATACTAATGAGGTCGTCCGACAAGATGTGTTCAAACAAGCCGTCTAGCGCATGTTAATTTACAGTATTGAATAGAAGAAAATATTGAAACATAAGTATTGTTAATCGCTGTCGATTTACGTAGAATAATTCACTGAGCTTCTATAATCTATAAGTACGTAGGACAGTCGGATTCTACCACCTATGATCTATCTTTTCGGCAAAACAAAAATATATTGTAAGAATATAACGTCGATCGTTTAAGTCAGTCAGATATGATTTTAAAGAGGTCTAAAATTTAATTTTTTAAAAGTATGGTAGTATGGTTTATAGTTGGTATATTATTATGTACTGACATTGATGGCGATGTGGAGAAAACCTAATACTTATTATATACGTATTATATTATATACGCAATTCATACGGACGCTTTATAAAAGTCCCTTGATTTAATAGGATTACAAATTATATTATTTTATTTGTTTCAAGCTTTTGCCGTAAAGTACTAAAGAGAATCGCTGATTACGGGATAGTTTCGTCACTTTTGTTAAAAACCTTCATTAACAAAACTAGTAATGGGTGTGACGATTAACGTTAAGTTTCACCTTCTACTGCTAGATAGAGCTTCCTCGACGCCTTTTATCTTCGTTTATTTGCCTAATTTAAATCCCTTTTTCTTTAACCAACTTTTTGTTATGAAGGAAAAACATCAGTCCCCATCATGAATGATTTGATCTACTTAATTGATTTCTAGCAATTTATGCTTCACAAACAAAAGGAATGTTGTAATTATTTTTCTTATTTAATTACATCATATTTAATAATTGTGTCACGCGGAAATAAAGTTCGAATTAAATTTAATTTACCCGGTTTACCTATCCTTACCAAGTGATTTTATGAAATATTAAATGATATACTCTATTATCATCAATCAAAATATTTTTTGTTACTTACATGTAAAATGTTATAAGGTATATAAATAATGTTCCGTTTTATTTGCTATAATACGATTTTATTGTACGTATATTATGTAATGTGAAAAAAAAAAACAATTTTACAATAGACAACAGGTTTAAAGATTCTAAAGCTTGTTCCTTTTACGTAATTCAATAGAAATAGTTGGAATTATAACACTTTATACCGGAATGTTGTAATAATTATGATTCTTTGTAAAATTTAGAATTTTATATATGCCCAAATGTACCTACCACGTTATATTATGTTTATATATTAAATATTATTTACATTTTTTAATATTATAACATGTAAGTATTATGCTATAAGTGGCCGATTGTACCATTTTATAATGTATTTATTATTTTTGTATACAAAAGTGGACAGATGTTACTTCCCCTTGCATGTCGTTTGGAACGCACCTGGTGTAGCATCAGTGCTCCCAGTGGCCTGCTTTAAAATTATATTTTGCTTTAGAAACTATTTGATTTTTATCAAATGTTACATTTTGTCACTTTGCGTGTCGTAGTATATAACGTACAACCCTTCGAATTGTAGTGCCATTTACATAAATTGCATTTAGGGTGAAAACATTTTTAATGTAATAGTACGTTAATAACTTATCTAAAATAAGTCGTACACAAAGAGACTGAGGTCTTAGGAGTCTGAGAACGATCCACATATAACAGACTTCGAACAAAGGCATTTGTGTATGTCTAATCCTGTTTCAAACTAGTAATAAGACTGCGCGTTCCACTGACCCTTTCACGAACTGTATTTTGAAATATTAATGATTATAGTTCAAATATATTAAAAGGAAACAAGTTTATCACGCAAGTCTTATAAATATAAATTCATATTATTTAATATAATAAATAAACGTAATGTAATTGGTGTACTATTTATTATAAAGTGAAAAACCATAAATCAATAAGTAGGTAAATAAATAAAGTAATAATAATAATAATAGTAGTAGTTAAATTTTCCTTAAATTCCAAATTAATAAATAATACACTTTTATTAATTTCTCAAAGATTGCATGAAAGTAATTAATTAATTCAGTATAACGCATATAATTAATTCACGGGATTTAATTTTTATATACGAGAACGTAGCTTATATTCGTTTAATACTTTCACCTTTAAACGTTCGACGTTATACTGTTGAAGAGATTGGTGTTTCAAATAAAGTATTTTCTAATTTTAAGCAACATGTTACAGTATCACTAAAGTTCAATTTTAACATTCCAGTCCAAGAATCGAAAAAATAAAATACTATAAAAATATTTTAAATATTTTTTAACATATGTACATAGCCGATAAAGTGAGTGATAACGTTATTACAAAAACGAAGTATATATACGTTCAAGCGAATTTATTTAAATTGGATTTTAGTCATTCTATTACTTCAAATTTACTACATTTAGTCGTTGTATGGACGAGATATTGGTACCATGTCCCTCCTATTGGCGGAACACCACTCACTCACGTCTCACAATACCCCAGAGTTGAATCTCGACTACTACTACAAACTTCATCTAAAAGTCATTCGTTAGTGAAATGTTTTTGTCGTCTTTGGGTTGCAATATGGAAGAGCTAGTCATGGAGTTTTCTTCTCGTTCAGCAACGCGTCTTTGACGGTAATTAACATGAAAATACCTTTGGAGATGACTTCTTCCAGTAGATATATCCTAATTGAAATACTAAATTTAGTTATGGCAGGACTTGAGCCCATGTCTAAAGTAATTATTACGAGCCCATCAGTATTCAGAAAGTTATGTTAGCACAATTTAAAAAAATAACTGCGTATAATCAGTTAAAATGTATACTGTCAGTCTGTACATTCCGTTTTTTATCGAATTTCATGATAAATATTAGTTTTATAACTCACTGATATCAATTTGAGCATTTAGAAAATGTTTGTCTGTCTGTCTGTCTGTCTGTCTGTCTGTCTGTCTGTCTGTATTTTTAATTATAACTTAAGAACTGCTTGATCGTTCTCAATGAAAATTGGCATTTAGTGAGAACACGTGATTTCTCAGATAAAATATCAGTATACTTGATGGTGTCTAATCAAGGCAAAATATACAAATTTTTTTGATAATCATGTATATTTAATTAATTGGTTAACCCGAACGAACTCGGGGGAACGGCTATTATCTTATAAAATATTTCTTGTAGATTTTCCAAACTAATGATATCACTTAAAGAAGGTTGTATTCAAAACTGGTTAGTTTAGAGACGTGTTATTCCAAAATATTAATTTTAATTTCGTGTTATAAAATCGAACAGCAATGAAATAAAACTCTCACTGTGATAAAAGAATATAGAGTCAACCAGATGATCAATCCGTCTTATTTTGATTTAAATATAACAACCTTAAATAAGCAGCGCCTTGGGGGGAACGTTTCAATTCAAATACCATCGATTACCGTGCACTCACCATATTGATAAGATAACAGTTCGCCCTTGGAAAGCTTTACTAATAAAATCATAGTCTATATGTACCACTGATACTAGTATCTACACAGTATATAGATCGTAAATTAAAGTTATGTATAGCAGGTATCGATATAGTCTTTTTTAGCAATCAAAAACTTTGACTATGGGAATAGTATTATATCAATATATAACTGCCATTATACATATAACTGATCGAATAGTTAATATCGAGCTGTTGTTCCTATGGACACAGAGTATGTCGCACAAATATTATTACATTAGTAATAAATGTAACAAAGTTTCAGAAAACTACACATAATTACACTAATATTTCGGTTGAGTTGTTAAATTAAATCGTAAACAATTATTTTTACGCACAAAAACCAAAAACCGCTTACAGGGAAGTCCATATTGCAAAATGATACATATGTAACATAATAAATACCCTATTCAAATTCAAAATCATATAGGTATTCTGTAAATACACTTATGAACGTTATTTTTTGCTTCTACCACCGTTTCGAAAAGGTGCTTTAAGAATGAGGAGAAGAATCGGCGAAAGAAACTCCTCAGCACATCTTTTAAACAACATAATGACATGGGGATTACAAAAGCTTAATCCTGTGCGGAACTGGTTTCCACACTATTATTTCCAGGTGTCCTTGCCATTAATGTATTCATCTATACTATAATATCCTTTGCTTATAAGTTGTGTTTTAATGCGTCACTTAAAAGTTCCAATGGGCAACTCGCATATCAACATAGGAATCTTATTGTAAAAACGAACTCCAAGCCCCATAAAGGAATGTTGAACCTAGAAGACGATATGAAGATGTAACCAAATTATGCTTATTTCTTGTTTCATAATTATATTATATTATATTCATGTATCACTTTTCTGCTTATACGTATTTAATTTTTTTAATAAATCCTAAATTACTATAAATATACTGACAGGCTACGGTGAGTACACCTATTTCTTTAAATTTTTCTCTTAATGACTCACGCGATTTTAATCTGTATATAGCTCTGATTGCTCTTTTCTGTAATATAAATATTGAATCAACGTCCGCTGATTTACCCCACATTACAATACTGTAAGACATATGACTATGAAAATAGGCAAAATAAACAAGACTAGCTGTCTCTACATCAGTAATCATTCTAATCTTCCTAAAAGCTTAAACAGACCTACTTAGTTTACCTGCGAGAACCGATATACGGGCGCCCCACTGAAGCTATTATTATTCATCTAAGGTGACACCTAAAAAACTGTGTTTTGTTCCATAGAATGAAACAATTGTACAGTGTAAATATTTGTATGAGCAGAATATTTACCAAACTAGTGTTTTTTTACAACGGAATTTTAGTAGACCTTGTACTTTGTTCGGTCGTTGTTTACAAGTAAAAACAATTAAATTTAATTATATCATAGCCCTTCGTGATATTGTTATTGTTGTTCAGTATTTACATAATTAATTGTAGAAAAGTAATTTCTTCCTGATATGAGAATATATCTATACTAGGCAACGATCTACGCATCTATTTCGTAAGACTGACTAGTTCGAAGTTATATAAACTAGTTCTACTCGACTCAACGAGGAACTTCACCTATTTATTGGTCGGTGACACATCGGTGACGCTTTTGCAACCTCTGTTGTTCTCTCGTCTGCTTTTTAAATTAAATAAGAGAAATACATAAAAACATGTACCAAAATCTGTACAAAAATGAATCATATATTAGCAAGTAATGCTTTCGGTCTTTCATGATAAAATATCATAAATCGGGTGCTGGCGCCGATGTGTCCGGCTCAGGAGCGGCATCGGCTGGTCGATTTGCGGCGTGGCGCGTCGCAGTCACCCTGCAAGTAGTCCAGTAGTACAAATAGGTATGTCGATTTACGATTTAACTTTTCCACGCGTCACCACAGGCTTTAATTATGTTTGTGTGTTTTTTTTAAGAATTTATTTTGGGTTCCCGTCCACTCAGTCAGTTTTTCTTCGAGTTAACTATTAATGAGAATTCTGATTTAAAAGAAAAGGCTTACAAAATCATTAAAAAAATTAAATAAAATCTAATGGTCAGATGTCGGTCGGAGAACTAAAATAGATTTGAAGTGATTTACTTTTGATTTTTTTTTATTTTTGTGGTGGAGTATGGTGGTGTTTTCCCCTTTTATTTTGAAATTAAAATACCAAGTATTTAACACATTTACACACACGTTTGTTACATGTTAATTCTAATTTATCATTACTAAATTAAAAGCAATACGAGTTTTTAAAAGCTCATTTGTGAATTGTTATTAATTTTGCTGAAGTTTAATTAACAAGCTGAAGTAGATTAGTCTCACACTGAGGTTGGCTAATTTCATTAAATCAATTTTAAAAAACCTAATCTACAGATGCTACAACCTAATCTACTACACTAAACACACATGTATGTACATACGTTCTCAGGATTAGGTGTTAGTAGAATGATTGACATTGATATATTATAAGATAACATTAAAAATAGCTCGTTTACTCTGAAAGTGGATGTAATATTGAAGTAGTATGTAGATTAATAGGTATTATATTGTACA
Source organism: Megathymus violae (assembly GCA_003671415.1). Taxonomy (NCBI): domain Eukaryota; kingdom Metazoa; phylum Arthropoda; class Insecta; order Lepidoptera; family Hesperiidae; genus Megathymus; species Megathymus violae. The sequence continues at coordinate 2,073,754 of PDGT01000018.1, forward strand.
GGGTCGCGTATTTGGCATAAAATTCAGGGAAGACCTAGGAAAATATAAGCCAATGAAAACTTAATTACAAGCAGGTGGTCATAATATTTAACATGTAAATTTGTTAACGTTTTATTATAGCAAAGTTAGATAGATATTATGGTTGATGGTTGATATGAAACGTGTCATAAGTAAATATCGATGGTCCCAACACCCTTCGCATATACAGATTCGCGATTTTAAGTTATCAAGCGCTTAATTATTAATAGATTAGTTTGTATATATTTATTTATTATGCACGTGTAATAATGATAAGAATATTAGGCACCTAGTTGCTCCAGTGTTGAAAGACATACCAGTCATCGTTATTACGTAGAAACTTTAAAGTAACAATGGTCAGTTTTTTATGTGCTGTCAAATCTACATTAAAATATATATATTAATCTATGTAACCAAATGACGTCATCTTAATTTTAGATTCTGTTGCTAGTTAGCGGCAAGTAAAAGAATATTGTAGTCCGAAAATGCTTACATAAACCGAATTGTGTGGTTATTTTATTTTAATACACTCTTCAATGCCCGCTATTACTCATACAAACACTAAAAATGTCTAGATGTTCAATCCTCAATGATGTCTACAAATGTCATAAGTATTATTATTTTAGTAAACACTGATGCTCTTTTACTCTATGCATTATGGTTATTTATTGCAATACGGAACTTTTAAGTATTAATTGCATCTGTATTGTGCCTAAAATTGTACGTACATAAAATTATATTGATAGTAAAAGCAAAAACGTGTTACAAATAAAAGTGCGGTACATACATACGTCACACTCAATATGCGTCTTATCAACTGATAAAATACGGAAAACGCTCTTTAGCCGATGATTCAGTAACTTCATCCACTATCTCGTCTTTACCGATAGGCCAATATCCAATTTAATTTAAAACTGCTTTTTATCATTAACTTATTCACAAAGACCTATGTTTGTCATAACGTCCACAGCTACTATTCCACTACCATTCGTTTTTATGTACGCCTACTTTATTAATGTTATGAGGGCTATAAATTGTATATATGTCGGTATTATTATTCAACTTTAAAACCCTACTGTTTTGCTCAATACGAAGAAATCTTATGCAAAATTGTATGCTCCTATCTATAGGTACATATGTATGTACATGAGTTATATTTTTACTGGTAAATACCAAGCAAAGTCCAGGATATTGAAAATTATTTAACAATACGATAAATTAATACACTATTCATACTGAAAGGTGTTGAGAGGAAAATCACCGATGCCGTATGAGCAGCTGATACGAACGTATACGTGCAACGCAATGACTATCCTCATTGCCCGTGTCCTATATTGCCACTGAAGGATAAATCACAATATATTGTGCCTACCAACGAAACAAGCGCGGCAACTAAGAATACACGACCTTGCTCGACAACAATAACATCATATATTAATGTCAATAAAATGGTTGACGTTCACAATTAGGTTATTTTAAAAGCGTGCCTTAAACTTTTCTTATGAGTGATACGATACTGCCCGTGGGGTCTTTTTAATGACGAAGTACATACGTTGCGGTCTTTAAATATACATTGCACAGGCGACTAAGCCGTTAATAAATGTCAGTGGGATGGTACAGACCGATTACATTATAATTACAACAATATAAATTATAACGTTCGCTATACCAATAGTAGGTATTCGTTTTTTATTCTTAGTATTTTTAGTTTTAAGTTATAGAGCAGATGAAATTCTACTGTTTTACAGTAGTAGCGATTATAAACTGAATCCAGTTAGAAGCGGTTCAATGTGTCGACATTAACTGAGGTTTGATTTATAAAGATGTTATTGTTGCAAGAATATTCGTAGCCATGAGCACGTATGATTGAACACTGAATGATACGCGGTAGTAGAAATCGACGCGACATGCCTTTAGCAAACTACTTTTTCACCGATACTAAAATCTAATTACAAAATTCCGATTGCCTTATTTCATCCGTAGCGTCTATTTCAATCTGTTCTGTTATTATTTTTGGAACGATGCAATTGTTTTGTTTGTTTTTATTCAATTGCCAAGTCGTAAAATCTGAGGTTCAATAAATCCACCTCATATTGCTCATGGATGTCTCCATAGCAAATCATAATCCTGTTCCCATAGACATTATAGTTAAAGCGTGACCATATCATTTAAAATCACATTTTACCTTAGAAAAACTTCGCATACGCGATAAGCCTGAGCGTGCAAACCGCGTTGCGCACTTTCACGTACGTTTCAAAGACTATTAAGTTATGAGTCTAGACAGGTTTTGTCAAGAGAAATCTAACGGTGTCCAATCTTTCCCATTTTAATACATGGTTAACGAGTTACGAGAATATACATCCAGTCGATTTAGAGCAAGTAATGCTGAACTAAATAAATAGCCTAAACAGGGATGCCCAGTCATGCATATTTTATCGTATACTTAAAAAAACGAAAGCATTTTTAAGTTATTCACTTTTAAGAGGAATCTTTAAAAATACACAAAAATCAATAGATATTGATTATTCATTATCTTTTTAATTATTTGTAAGTATTCTTATGACCTAGTATGTATTATTATATAGTATATTTTTAGACGTAATTAACTATTGGTTCCTCAATAATTGAGCTAAAAGTATTATAATTTTTTGCAGGTCATATTAATAGCTGTTATGACCAAACTTAGCTCCACATTAACACTGACAATATTTTGAATTTAATACTTGGGACTATTTTAATAGTAAATAATTAAACTGAAAATGTGAAAAATATTTAAGGATTTATTGAACGTTTACAAACCAGAAAGTATTATTTGATTACTGTACTCAATAAAGCCAGGATGCATGCCTTTTGGAAATGTCTTCATTTAATAGATTTTCTCTTATGAATGTATGCCCCTATATATAACAAAACTTACACACATCTATGAATTCTCATAAATATCTTGATTTTTTTAAACGTATACCATTGGATGATTGGGGAGTCTTCAAGTGCTGTGTTTCCCACACAACATCTCAGGGAGAACTAAGTGACAGAAAAGTTAAGTGAACAGAAGCTGAGTCACTATTGTCCTGTTCATGGTACTGTTTATTTTTTGTTAAGTTGTTATCTAAGAAGTAATAAACATGTTTTATGATTTTTATACAGATTTTCCTTAGATGTGTGTGTTAGGATTGGCAAACACTATTAAATATACTATTTGGTTTTTCTTAACGTGCAGGGTTATATCTGGACGGTTGAAATAAACTGTTATGTTTGTGACTATGATTATGTTCCAGTACAGGTTATAATATTGTTTTGATGGATGATTTTTGCGACTTGATCATGCTGTAATCTGTTTCCACTATCGCTCTACATGCACCCATTATAGGCTGGATTGTTTTTGGTAGTGTATCATTTTCGGCAAGACTTTTTGGATGGATTTTGTAACCTCGTTATATGTTCTTCTATAGTTTTTTGTATCGATTATTTGGTCCTGTGTTACAAACATGAATTTGTCCATTTCGAGGAATAACTCTCCACGCTTGAGTCGTTCATTCGTTGCTGTTTTATCGACAGTTGTTTGGTTTAAGTTATCGAGGTGTCTACGATGTATTTGAACGGTTTTTTGGGTCCATTCGTTTAATCTAGTATCTCTGTCACTTTGTATTTCGTTCGTAATTTTTTGCCGTTGTGTAATATTGTATTATGTTACATGAAAGACTGAGCTTTGCTGTAGATGTACGGACGCAGGTCTGTAATTTGCTTATTTTATAGTTTTGATGTGTCGATTAAACTCCTCATTCATCGTTCGGAGGCAATGATTCTTAGAATTGACGATCTGAGCTGATGTTTTTTATAGTGTTGTTAATTCTTTGAAAGGTTGTTAATTTTATTTTATTTTAGTTAATAATTCCAAAAGAATATGTTAGAATAGGGACTGTATATGTAATTTGTCGAGGTTGACTGTAGCTGAAGTACCTATGCGCTTCTCTCTCAGTTAAAGCCTGAAATTTTGGATTAGATTGAATTTTTTTCAAGTTTGATATTTGGTGAATGTAATATCCTTAAGCCTATGTTGACTTTTTATTACATTTCTTGATACCGAAGTCCATACATATGTGAGACAATTTCAGTAAGTTGGACTAGTTGTTTTAACTGCTCTTCAGTAGAGGCATCAAGTTTTATGTCATTCATATATGACACTATGTATTTTTTGTACTAAAGTGATTATTATTCTTATTAATAGTCAAATGTATAATTGCTGACGTATGCATCTGTTTACATAGACTGAGAAAGTTTGATGTGTGTCTTCATATTTGTGATTACGGTTATGATTTTAATGTCTATGGACACTATGTCAAGTACGTATCATTATTAAATTATAATTATTTATCTGTTGTTATAATTATTTTGTATCATTTGTCACTAATTTATCGGTATAAAAAAATAGTACCCAAGAATAAAAAGTATTAAACCCCTATTACATTAGTACAGGTAAAAATAGCAAAAACCTTGAGAACTGTAACATGTTTCGGCGCAGACGCGGTAATTCTGCTAGGCATGATGTCATGATATGTTGGTACCTCTGACCGATTGTTCTATGATAGCGCACCGTCGAAGTAACTTAAATTTAATCTGTGCCGGTGGTAGATCCACGTATGCGCACGCAGCGAACACGTGGGCTCCGCGTGCTCCCTGCAGAACGACAGCGTTCAGTTTTTGTGCCGTGTAACTTGAACTGTACTATCCTTCGACTAAAGTTATGTCCGTAATATAGTTCCGTACTAATATGGTCGTTGTCTTGCGAGAGCAGCGTCTCGACAATTCATACTATATAATTGGTTGTATTTCATTCCACACATACACACACAAATGTGCTTTTTGTAACTTATTTTAGAATAAAATAATAAAGTTAGAAATTTATATTTAAATAATTCTACTGCACTAACATTTTATGTAAGCGCGGGACATCGCAACTCAAACAATAAAATACTGTACATTTTAAAGTGTTATGTAGACAGAAATATTTTTTTATTTCATGTTTGTTTCATTGCTTATTATTGCTGTAGAAAGTTTATGTGGTCTTTATTTTCATAGGGATGAAGTTATTACTAAAAAAGTAATTGTAAAAGATAACGAAGCGTTCTTCTAATAATTCTCTTAAATAATAGAAATTACGATTGTAATTAAATGTTAATTCTATAAACCTTGTACTAAATTTCATGCATTCTAATAAATGAATGAAATTTAAAACGAAATTTCAATGAAATAATTTAATAAACTTTATTAAAATAATTTATGAATATTAGACATAATTGGATGGTGATGCTTGATTGATTTATTCAAATCTCTTGACGAATAAAATGTCATAGATTTTGTTATTACAATTCATACAGCTACAAAAGGCTAAAAAATGAAATTATCCTATTTATTGAATACGAGACTATCCTGAATCTGAAATAATATTGCGTATACGCGACCATTTTTTATTACATTGCACTTGCATTTTCAATTATGATACTTTAGATATTCAGTAATTCAAAATTCAACGAGATTAAATTGATATAAAGAATACTGATTCTTTGAAAGCTCGTGTATATGTACAAAAATATCATATCTACCATGCCCCACCTTCACTCTGTACACTGAAGCGGCGAGAAGGTGTGGTGGAATATGTATTATCGAATACCCCGCAACTATTGGGAAAGACGCAATCCGTGGCAGCCGGTAGCTTATAAGTTCAAATTCTCGCAAATTCAATACACAACTATTCTATGTTGTTTTGTACTTCATTTATCATGTTATGCCATCGCAGTAAAGATTATACTATCCACCAAAAGATTTTAGGCCAATATAGCATGACAAGGCTGCGAGACTTCAGTAAAGCCATATTTTTTTACAAAGTCTTATGACATCATCATGACACGCTCAGCCGACCATATCGTTACCTTAATTCCCTTGAAATTGCACTGTAAATAATTAATGAAGTGGGTGCAGAACTTGATTATATTAGAATCGTCTAAGTACGTAAAGCTTATGCTTATACTCGTATGTATCTCGGACTTTTTTGAGAATTTATATTTATTCAGAAAACAGTCGCACAAGTACGTAGGTGACTTACGACATCAGTTGTTTACGTCTATCTGGAATATTTCAGAATAAATTAAGGTGCAGTGACCTTTCAGGAACCTTGTGTTGTATGAATTCGGTGGTTGGTACCTGCCTATATAAATCTCAACAGTTTGTTTGTTTCGCAAGAAAATATATGCCGCCTCGATAAAAATCTTAATTTTGATAAATTTTCTTGTTTTTGCCACTTAAATTTCAACGTATTCGATTGAATCAATTGAGAATCGTCTACCACCGTGATTTATACAAAAACAAACTCATTGGAAACTCCAGAGCTGAATAGCACACTTTTAATTTAAACTTATGGACAACATAATATAAAATATAGTTGAATGCCTCAAAATTACACGTAATACTTATTCTTAATATTCTTAATAATCGTAATAATTATTCTTATTTACATCACTTCAGAACGATTAAAAAAAAATAAGAAAACAGATTTCTCGCTCGAGAAACGAGCCAAGAATATTTTGAGGGAGCATTGTCAAGTAGATCGATGACACAGTATTTCTATATAAATCAAACGAACGCGAAAAAGTGTTTTCGAATATGAATATAATGAAGTTACGTCATTGGTAAAATCTATCACTTTATAGCGTCATAAAATGGTAATGGACTGTATCATTACTAGTATGTTGTATAGATACGGTGTGAATAAACCGTTAATCCCAAGTTGTGTAAAACTCGGTGTCGGCTATCATGAAATCCAAAATTTCAGTAATTGTACGTCCTAAATGATGTCATAAAACATGAAGCCATAACTATTATCCATGAAAAATCAACGTCATTCAGTTTTTTTCTTTTAGCAATCATGTTTAGTTGTACTTTGTGCGTTGTATTTTAAACGGCCTTGTAGCAGTTTGTTGGCGGAAATTTGTTTCGCTAACGAATGAAAGGGATTCAGTTTCGGCTAGGACGAATATTTAAATTACATGTTTGTTGTTGGGTCTGGGTTATTTATTATGTCTTGCTTACGAGTAACTGTTAAGGGTTTTCAAAAAAATAATTTGGAAATAGAACTATATTCAATGATTAAGGTCGCATTCGACCATAAGGCGAACACGAGTTTCTTTAAATGAAATGCTACTGAAATGTTTCTGAAATGCTATTAATATGACGAATATTTTACGTATATTTTCGGTTTTCTTTATATTAAGGGTCCCATACGTCAGAGGTATCTTCATCAAATCCATCACCCCGAATCACAAATAATTGTCCCGTTGTTGCATTTTATGTATGTAAATCTAAAGAGAAATAAAAGTTAAATGCGTTGTAGGTATTATAGGTACCTAGTTAGTAATAGTGTCTCTAATGTCGTTAAGTTTGATTATCTCCTATTAACTATCCATTCCTAGTTCTGCTGCAAGAGATTTCTTAGAGAAATAAGCAGTGCTCTTATACAACATTTCTTGTTTAATTCATTTTTTTAAGTACCCAGTGTACATAAATTATTAAATAAATGAAGTGCCTTACCTATAAACTAAATTAATTGCTGGTCAGGAATGTTTTATTTGGTCTCATACTTGGATATCTACGCACAACCTATTGACAGTAATTGTCTAGCGCCTTGGACAATCAGTCGGTAGAATATCGAGATCAATCATCAACAGAACAGTAATAGTAAAAACAAAGTTATCATTAAAATGACTGGTGGTTACTCACTACACTTTAAACATATGCTTCTGGTACATAATGAGGAATGTTTTTTGACTAGGTAGAGGTAAATTTTATTTCATAAAATATTAACTTTCTGCAAAAAATTTAACTGTTTTCCTCAGAATTTACTTAAAAAACCAGATAAGATATTAAAAAAAACTTTTCATATCTATATCAATGACAAAGTCTATCTAGATTGACATTTTCGAAAAATATTCAATGTACAGATTCGACGCTAATTCAGTTTAATTATTAAAATAATCGTTTGTTTGTCTGTTACTGATCGTTTATGTTCTGAACAACTATATTGAGGTCATATTCATAAAATATATTCAATTGACGAGATGACGGTTTATAATTGTGACAGGATCCGATAGCAGGCCCCGTAGTCAAATTATTAGAATGATTCCCGCTTACAAGCAGACATTAAATGTACGTAGTACGTACGTAAAGTAGGTTTTCTTGTAGCCGAAAGTCGACTTCAGTCATTCAATTACGTTCTGTTTAATTTTTTTTATTGATTACTAAAGTTTATTGATGGCCACAAAAGAAAAGAAAAAAAAGATGATCGGATAAAATCCATAGAAGAAAACGGTGCTGTTTAATTTCAACTGTTATTTATACATAATGATTTTTAGCTGTTCAAATTATTTTATTTACAGAGTTTTATTCATAACGGTAAATCTTGTCAACAGCTCACAACTATAAACAAAGAAAATCGGTCGACAAACAGAGTTTTTCGTTTTTAATAGGGATGCATGATATGAAATTTCGGATCTGGATACGGATACTGGATATATTAATAATATTTTAACGGTTTCGATTCCGCTTACGGATATGAAAATATTTCGGATTATCCAATTGTTTCGGATAATTTCGGTTACGGATATAAGATGGTTTTAGACTTGTGAATAAAATATATAATGTATCTACAAGGCAACATTTGACTTTCTATCTAGGTACTATTTGGCAGTGTAATAATGGAAAAAATCTTTAAAAAATAAATAATAAAAACTGCCTCTATTTCCCAACTTTCAGACAACGAAAACCTGGTATGACGTGCTTAATGTAGACTTCCGCTATCCGAAATTATTCAAAACTTTTTTCGGATTCGGATACGGTTATGGGTACCATAACATCCCTGGTTTTTAATACTTACCTACTGCATATTAAATATTTCAGAAGGAAGAGTAAGAAATTTTCTAAGGGGCGAAGTAATGTCAATTTATGTTGTCTATCTATACATGTGGGTAGTCCGTTATTGCTATGTAAAACAGTGAATTATTTTCACATTCAAGTAAATTGCGAATCAGACAGACCGGCGCGGCTTCCAGGATGTCAGGTCACACACACACACACACACACA